>CAUYUJ010019287.1:60440-127940 GCA_963575745.1 Prorocentrum cordatum
CCCTCGGCTACAACATCCAAACAAAAGGAAGGGGCGGGGTAGGGGAGCCTAGGCTGACTCGGGGCCCCGGAAAGGGGGGAGGGGGGTAGCTTCTAAGTCCCCCCCCCCCCTTTAGCTAGGCCCCCCCCCAGCTTAAACATGCCCACAAAGGGGCGGGAGGGGGGGGTAGCTTCGGAAGCTCCCCTCCCCTTTTCCAGGGGGGTGGGGTAGCTTGATGCTGGGGCCCCCCTTTTAGCGAGAAGTGTGTCACGATCGCGCTCTTTCCTACCTAAGGCCAGTCCCGTTCGGATTTTCGAAGAACTCTGGCCCGAATGCCTCCTCCTCCTTCTCCTCCTTCCACTCCCTCTCTTCCTCCTCCTCCTCCTCCTCCTCCTCCTCCTCGTCGTCCTCCTCCTCCTCCTCCTCCTCCTCCTCCTCCTCCTCCTCCTCCTCCTCCTCCTCTCCTCCTCCGTTTCCTCCTCCTCCCCTCCGCTCCTCTCCTCATCCTCCTCCTCCTCCTCCTCCTCCTCCTCCTCCTCCTCCTCCTCCACCCTCTTCCTTCCCCAAGTGACCCCCCAAGGGTTTCCAGAACGGTTCGGGGAGCACACAATCCAGTAGCTTGTCCAAGGTCTGTAGGCCGCATCGGCATGTCCCGACATGATGCTGTCCACTTCTTCGTTTCGCGGCGTTTATCCCCACCCGGGGGGTCGGCTGGTCGCACCAGGGTGCCCAGGCCCAATGGGGACGGAGAGTGAACTCATGAGGCGAAGCTCGGGTTGCGTGGAGCATTGGGGGGCCTTTTGAGGCCTCCGGGGGAAAGGTTCCTGGAGAGACCCAAACTATAAAACCAATGATCCAAGAGGCTCCGGCTCGCAGGGCGACTCGTCACTCGCGGCGCTGGTTCTATGACGGCGTGCTCGCCAAGCACTTGCAAGATGTGACCGTCATCCGACCGACTAGGGCGCCTGACAGCGAACTGGCCACGTTGCAAGAGAGGGGGGGAAGGCGGAGAAGCGGGCGGCCGCAGGGAGGGGGGTAAACGGGGGGGAAGAGGGCCGCTCTCAGGGGGACGACTGGAAACAGACGCCGTTGCAGCAAATTTTGGCCACCGTGCAAGAGAGGGGGGGGGGAAGGCGGAGAAGCGGGCGGCCGCAGGGAGGGGGGAAAACGGGGGGGAAGAGGGCCGCTCAGGGGGACGACTGGAGCACACACACACATTCACACACAAGCACGCACGTACGCACGCACGCACGCACGCACACGCACACACACACACACACACTCTCTCTCACACACACTCACACAAAACAACACAACACAACACAACACAACGCACACACACAACACCACACAACACCACACAACACCACACAACACCACACAACACAACACAACACAACACAACACAACACAACACAACACAACACAACACAACACAACACAACACCACACAACACACACAACACACACAACACAACACAACACAACACAACACAACACAACACAACACAACACAACACAACACAACACAACACAACACAACACAACACAACACAACACAACACAACACAACACAACACAACACAACACAACACAACACACATGCACACAACACAATACAACACCACACAACACACACATGGCTGGACGCACACGCGGGGCAGGCGGAGGCCGCGCGATGGATGCGCGCAATGATGTGAGGGCCAGCGTGCCTGTGGCCAAATGGGGGCCGAGCGCTGGGAGAACATGCGGCCACGCGTGTGCATTCAGGTCTCGGCCTGACCAGCCGCGTCACGTGGCGGCTTCCGGAAACCTGCACCCAAAGACGTGCTCATCTGCAGGACCCCCCTCCCTGGCGCGCGGAGCGCGCCAGGGGCGGCGCCTGAGGCGCCGCCAGGGGGGTCCAGCGCGGATCCGAGAAATCCGCGCGGACCTCTGAATTTTCAATTTCCGAGATGGGGCCTGTGCGTGGGGGGCAGCCCTAAGCGCCGCGTGATCTGGCCCGGCAGCGCGTGCTCTCCCGCTCGACTGCCCAGGGTCACGCCGCCGCGGGCGTGGCCGCGACGCCAAGAGGTGCGCGGAAGACAAGGGGTCAAGAGGCCTACAGTCACGCTGCTGTGAAGGGGTACTGGGGGCACACGAATCGATAAGCACAAATCCCAGGATCCCCCATGCCTGCCCACATGCACTGGGCTGCCGTCGTCCCCCCCTCGCTTCCCATATGTTGTCCAGCTTCCTTGAAGTCGACATTGCGTTGTGTCTGCGTGTTTCTTCCCCGTCCGCCCCCTGCTCCAGTCCATGGCGTACCTTGTCCTGTGCAAGATCTTCGGCACCGCCTGTTTTCTGAGCCCTCCAGCCGCCTGAGGCCCCGCCCGCCCGCCGCCCTGTCTCCCCAATTAGGGCTACCCACGTCCCGTTTAGCTCCCGACCCGCAGACCAAAAAGTGTTTCCTCCCCGCCTGCCTGAAATGCTGGAGACGCGCTGAAGGAGAGCCAAGCCTCTTTCGTGGCTCCGATGGCGCCGGGCGCGCGAGGAGTGAACGTGGGCACGGCAGGTGGAGTGGCCTGAGGAACCCCCCAGCCCCGTCAACGAACCAGTCACACCTCTCCTCCTCCTCCTCCTCCTCCCCCTCCTCCTCCTCCTCCTCCTCCTCCTCCTCCTCCTCGTCTTCGTCCTCTTCGTCCTCTTCGTCCCCCTCCTCCTCCTCCTCCTCCTCCTCCTCCTCCTCCTCGTCCTCCTCCTCGTCCGACGACGACGGCAACGACCACGACGGCACAGCCGGCGAGGGAGGGGCTGTCGGACCTTAAATGACCGACGTCACACGGCGTCGAACTGCGCTGGGCCCTGAGGCACGACCATGGAAGGACCTTCAACCCGACCTGTTCCTTAGCTCAACGTCTTGACTGCAACCCGCACAGTATCCGAGAAGGGCTAGGATGAGGTTTATCCCGATCCAGTATCCTGATGTGGGCTATGCCGACGACAATGGCCGTCGATCAAGATGCTGTCACAGACACTCACCGTACCCGTACGAAACAGACTATTAGGATAAGGATCTCCTGAGGACAGCGTCAGTCGTCTGCCAGCAGAGCCAATACCTGGAACTATTACGAGAAGGATATCCTGAAGACAGCGTCAGCCGTCTACTAGGGAGCCAACACCAGAACCACGCGGGCAATAGAAAAGGGCCAGAGAAGGTGAGACAGGGTAACCAACATCATGTTGCATCCTCGGGAGACCCTGTCTGTCCCGCCGCGGCCATGTCCGCGTCGAATCCGTGCAGAATCCATCTGCGGGCTCTTCGGATCTGTGCTGAATCCGTGCCGAATCCGCGTCGAAATCCACGCCAAATCCGCGTCGGGGCCCGCATCGAGCCCGCGTCGGGCACGAGAAAAGACCCCAAATTTTGGGAGGCAGGCGAGCTCCGCCGAAGCTGCCGCGCAGCCTGCCCAGGGGAGCGGCGCCCTCGCAGGCAGCCTGCCGCCCCTGGCCCTGCCGCCGTCGTCGTCGGCGGAACTCGCGCGGCGGCGCCCGCGACGGCGGCGGCCGGAGGCGGCTAGGCCGCGCTGCCCGACGGGGGACCGCTTGTTGTCAGCGATGAAGAACCTTGGGGCTCCCTCCTCCCTCCTCCCTCCTTCTCCCCCTCCTCCTCCTCCTCCTCCTCCTCCTCCTCCTCCTCCTCCTCCTCCTCCTCCTCCTCCTCCTCCTCCCTCCTCCCTCCTGCTCCTGCTCCTCCCCCTCCCCCTCCTCCTCCTCCGCCTCCGCCTCCTCCTCCTCCCTCCTCCTCCTTCCGTCCTTCCCGTCTTCTTGTTTCTCCTCCTCCTTCCTCTCCTCCTCCTACCTCCTCCTCCTCCTCCCCTCCTCCTGCTTCGTCTCGTCGTGGCTCCTCCTCCCTCCTCATCCTCCGCCTCGAGGGAGGGGCGATGGAGCTTCCGCGTCCCGGCACATGCCCCTGCCGTCGCCTCTCGGCCATCGCCCGGTCCCGCCCTCCCCGCCCGCACACCGCCCCCCCCCACCCGCCGTGCAGTCCTTTACCTCCTCCACCCACTCCCCCTCCTCCTCCTCGATCCGACTCTGTCCCCCATCTCGCACCCTCCCCCCCCCTTCCCCCCTCCCCCCTTCCCCCCTCCCCCCTTCGGTCTCCCCCTTCTCCTTCTCCCCCCCCCTTCCCTCCTCCCGCTTCTCCCCCCCCCTTCCCCCCTCCCCGCTTCTCCCTTGCTCTCTCTCTCTCTCTCTCGCTCTCTCTCTCCTTGCAAGCACCCCTTCCCCCATCCTCCTCCACCTCCCCGATACTCTCGTCTCCTCCCTGCAATTGACTATCAACCAAGTCGGCGTCGGATATGAAGCAGCGCCGCAGCAGCACGCAGGGTGGAGGGGAGGCAGCATGCGAAAGAAATGCGCGCAGAAACATTTACAGAGAACTGGAAGGGAGGAGACGGAGGAAGAAGAAGAGGGGAAACAGATGATGACGAGGAGGAACACAAGCGGCATAGGTGGCGGGCGAAGAAGAGGAAACAGGGCAACAGGAGCGAGAGAATGAACAGGAGGCGGATCCGCAGGATGGCCGTTATGCTGAGGCGAGAAGGCGATGGATGCGGGAATGCTCAGTTATGGTGAGGAGGATGAGACCGAGGGGGAGTGGAGAATGAGATGGAGGATGCGGAGAAGTGGGGAAGAGGGGGGAGAAGAGGAAGCGGAGCGGAAGGAAAGATAGGGATGACTGTAGAGATGGATGCAAGGGTGGATGATGGGCATTGGAAACGTCTTGGGCGGGGGACCGCGGAAGTTGACGGAGTGCGTGCAGGTGAGAGGTTAGAGGGAGACGGGAAGAAAGCAGGAACGGAGACGAATGAGGATGAGAATGGTATCAAGGAGGCTCGAGAGCTGGGATGAAGCTCGAAGGGGCGTGGTCAGGAGGGGAAGGAGAAGACAGGCAGGCAGGAGCGAGGAGGAGATCGAGAGGGGGGGGGAAGGCTGGAGGGGGAGGGGGCATGCTCAGGGAAAGGGGAGATGGAGCAGTATGCAGAGGACCACGGAAGAGAGAAGGACGAGGAGAAGGGAGTGGAGGCTGCAGCAGGACTGTAAAACTACTCAGCATGAAGAGTATAGGACCTGCATGGGACGGAGGATCACAATGAGGATGGCTCTACTGATCCTCCTCCTCCTCCTCCTCCTCCCGCTCTTCCAGCTCCTCCCCCTCCCTCTCCCCCCTGCCCCCCCTCCTCCTCCGACGACGACGATGCTGTGGAGTACGAGGACTACGAAGAAGAGGAGTATGAGGGGGCGCACACGGTGAGGACTGCGAGACGATGAGGATACTATGAAGGACTGCAAGGATGATGCAGATGATGGTACGGAGGGCAGGAGGAGCAGCATCGGCAGAAGTGACAGAGGTAGCAGTTGCACGACGACGATGAGAAGGGAGATGACGAAGAGGGAAAGGAGGGCGACGAACACTGGGGGTCGAGAGCATCGAGAGGTCGAACCACATCGGTGTATATTCTTGTTGGCCAGCACGGCCCATGCATCACTGGGACAGTCAGCACCAGCAGCACCAGGACGCCGCGGGTGCCCTCTCTAAGCATGCTGATAACATTTGCGCTAAGGTCTTGCGCCAGAAACTAGACTATTCGATATTCGGCCCGCCCCCGGGCAGGCCGAGAACCAGAGCTCGCGGTGTTGAGCAGGGACCGACCGTCCCGGCATTCGCATAGTCCTAGCACGAAATGTTCTTCGAACTCAAACATGTTCTTAGATCGAAGCCAATGCTCTTAGAACATTAACCCGATGTGTTAAACGCAAGAAAAACTCCGCCGGACATGTTCTCAGAACAGTTCGTGGAAACCACAACCGGTTCTTACAACATTCTTTGGGAGGGCTATAGGCGAGCCAGGACGCTTCTAGGGGAACAAGAAATGACGTAAACATAACAACTCGGAGGTCCGCGCGGATTTCTCGGATCGGCGCTGGACCCCCCTCCCTGGCGCGCGGAGCGCGCCAGGGGCGGCGCCGGAGGCGCCGCCGCAGAGCCCCAGCGCCGATCCGAGAACTCCGCGCGGACCTCCGAATTGTTATGTTTATGCCACTTTTTGTTCCCCTGGCTTCGCCACTGCTTGCCGGTGGGGTGCGTTCCCACCTCCCACGGCAGCGGGTGGCCTGCGCGGTGGCGCTCGACCTGTCTCGCCGCCGCCGCGCCGAGGGCACCGCCACAAGACACCAAGCGACACCGTGCCCGGCCGCGGCCACCCCGGGCCCTGGCCTTACGTCGGGCGTGTCCCCCTGCAGGGGGATTTTCGACGACAAACAAAACATATTCGAAAAATACACCAAAATGGAAAAACATACTAAAAAACAAGAAATGCCCCCAGACTCTCTTTTGACTATTTTTGGATATTCCCCTGTAGAAGGACAGGCCCGACTTAACCCTGGTCGGGTGCCTCCCGGACGGGGTCCATGTGGACGGGGTCGGAGGATCGCACCGCATCGCCGATGCGTCGCCGATGCTCAAGGGGCCCAAGGACACACGAATAAATACACACAGATAACAGGATTCCCCATATTTTGACATACTTTCTGGGTTTCTGTTTTCCCCCCCACTTCCCATATTTTCCCATATTTTCCTGAGGATCGACGATTGATTGTATCTGTGTGTGTTTTCCCCTCCTGAGAGATGCCTTGCCGATGCATCTGCGGACGGGTCGCCGATGCATCGGCGAGATGCATCAAGGGCTCCCAACTTCGCGCTTCGCGCTGCGCGAAGCGGGAATAACTTCGCGCTCTCGCGCCGCCTCCCAGGGGAGAAGGGGAGGATGAGGAGGAATCGGAGCCGAACCGCGAGGCGCGAAGCGCGAATAACTTCTCGCCCTCGAGGGCGCCCTTGTGCATCGGCAGAGCCATCGATGCATCGGCGGCGTCGGCGTGGAGACCTTCGGGCTCCTCGTCGAGATGCCTCGCCGATGCATCTGCGGTGCGGCGCGCCCTCCCGGGGCCCGACCCCCCTGAGAGCCTGCACGCCCTCCTCTTGGGGCCCCGGGCGGCCCCGGCCGGGCCACGGCGGCGGTGCTGGTCAGCTGCCCTCCGCGGGGCCGCCCATGCGCGCAGCTCGCCGCCCCTCGGGGCGCGCGCCCTTCCCCGGCGCTCACTGCCCGCCGAAGACCGCGGCCATGCCGCCGCCCTGGTTGCGCAGCCGGGCCGCCTCGCCGCCGCGCCGCGCCTCCGAGTAGGCGCTCGCCGTGTCGGTCGAGTCGCTCGCCGGGGGGCCGCCGCGGGGAGCAGGGCCGCCGCCGCCGCGGGAGGCAGGGGCGCCGCTGGACGGCGTCGCTTCGTACCTTTTTGGGACGGCCGCAAGCCTCTGCATATATGATCCGGGGTCGAGGGTTCACGGCCCCCCCGCCCCCCAGATGGTATGGTCCCAGGATTCCTCGGGCCCCCCCCCCCGCAAATGGTATGGTCCCAGAGACGACGACGACGACGACGACGACGACGGCGACGACGACGACGGCGACGACTACGACGATGACGACGACGACGACGACCACGACCACGACGACGACGACGACGGCTGCGGCGGCGACGACGCCGGCGGCGGCGGCGACGACGATGACGATGATGACGACGGCGACGACGACGATGACGACGACGACGACGACGATGACGACGACGACGACGACGAGGACGACGAGGACGACGAGGACGACGAGGACGACGACGACGAAGACGACGATGACGACGATGACGACGACCTCTGAGGGGGGCACCGCAGCGCAGCACCACGCCACGCCCACTTCTGAACCACCACAGCACCACACCACATCCACAGGGGGGGGGGGGCACCGCAGCGCAGCACCACGCCACGCCCACAGGGGGGGGCGGGGGGGACCATCGCGCGGGGGGGGGGGCGCCCAATGACATCAGCATGGGGGGGGGGGACCAAGCCCTGGACCATATATGCTCGCGTCGCGACAACAGTCGCACAACAGAAGGTACTTCGGCCATTTGCGGCCTCCGGGGGGCCCTCGCCGGGCCCCAGGGACATCACAGCACGGCTCGGGAGGGAAAGGCGGCCCTGGGGCATGGGACGGGACTTCCGAGAACCCACGTCCGGGGAAACCACCGCCATTAGAAGCACCCCTTCAAGCGAAGCGCTGCAGCAAGCGCGCCAGAAGGAGGAATCGCACGGGGCAGGACAGTGCTGTAAAGCGCCCATGGACTGCCCAGGAAGCGCCAGTCAAGGAGGTCGGGGTGGCTTTCCCTACCCTGCACCTTGGCGCGGCGCTTCCCCCGCTGAGCGCGTCCTGCACGGACAGGAGCCACGACACGAGCCCCTCGGGGTGGCGCGGCATCGGCGGGAGGCGGTCCTGCCCGACGTGGTCCCGGAGGTTCATGGCACGCTGCTTCAGGGCCTCGCGGTTAATGCCATCGAGCTGCTTCTGCGTGAATATGGGGAACTCCTTGCCCTCGAACTCGAACGAGGTGGCGGCGGCCGCCATTGTGCTGGGCGTTGCGTGGGCGAGCCCTGGCAGACTGTGGCAGCTGGAACTGTGGCCAAAAATATCTCGGGCCGGTGTAGTGGCAGACAGAGCGAGTGCGATAGGAAGATGAGGAGGCCAATGGGGAACAACGATAAAGCAACATGCTGGACCTCCAGCAACTCTCGCGTGGACCCAGTCGCTGAGAAGATAAGACAAGGCTTCTGCTAGCGGACCCGCCGCTGTTTTACTTCCGCCGACTTCCGCCGGAGGCAGCTGCGCCGCAGCCAAAGCCGTTTCTGTAACGCCTGGCATGGTTCACGGTCAACGCCTCCCAGGACTGCATTCCACGATCCAAGACTACCCTCTTGGGTTAGAGGCCTCCTACATGGGGTCGGAGTAGATGGGGTCGGAGGATCGCGCCGCATCGCCGATACATCGGCGATGCATCGGCGATGCATCGGCGACGCCAGCGTGGCTCCACATTGAGCCGCATCGCCGATGCACCGCCGATGCAGTGGCGATGCGCGCGACCCTCCGACCCCATCTGCTCCGATCCCATCTGGGACGCCTAGACGGATCTAACCCCAGGACGTCCTTCGATGTTTGGTGTGGGAACGTCATGCCTTCCGTCGCAGAACCACCGACACCCAAGAAACCCAGGGCTCCCTGGAGGCAAGCAGGGCGCTTCTTCGCACGGGCTTCCACTGTACCCTGTCTGAGCCACCTGACTTTACACGGCACCTCCCCAGTGGTGTGCCCGTGAGGTGCCTCCGGGGACGGAGGAGGCTCGCCGTCGAGGAGCTCTGGCTGGCCCCCGTCTCTCTCGCCTCGGGCCGCGCCCGCCGACCGCACGGCGACGTGCGCGCCAGGACCGGGCCTCGAGCAGCCAGCCGTTGGGGACGGCAGGATCACGTCTCGATGTCGTCGGCGTTGGCTTCTGACGCTGCGCGGACCGTTCAGCCCTCCACGACCGTTCAGCCTTCAACACGACACGCGCAAGAATGCACTCGGCCGCGAGAACTCGGAGGAACGCGCTCCGGCGGCTTCACACTGGGTGAGACGATGTCCCGGGATTCCTGACGGCCCCTGGGGCCAGCAGCCAGCAACACACACCCGCGGACCGTGGGCTTCTCAGGGGCGGCGGACAAACCCGCGCTGCTGCCAAGGGCCTTGCAGCGCAAAAAGCTCACAGGCGCCGAGCCCCAAGGGCAGCTTCTCTTGCAGCTGGGCTGAAGCGCGAGGACATCTCGGGACGTCTTGGGGCCCTCCCTGGGCCTCTTCGAAGTCGCAACTGCAAGTTGTGGCCGCCTTCGTCCCGAAGCCGCAACTGCATAATGGCCGTCTTCGGTCAGTCTGCGGCCGTCTTGCGGCCGCCTTCCGCTGGCCTTCCGCCTGTGGCCAGGGCCAGATTTGGAGAAGTCCCCCCCAGAATCCCCCCCCAGGGAACACTAAACAGGAACCCCTCCGCATGGTCGATGAACAACTCACAGACCCCGACACCCAAGGGCAGAATCTGTTGCAGCTGGGCTGAGCCGCGAGATGAGGGGGCGCTCTCTTGGTATTCGCCGCGCGCACTCCCTCTGTCAGCACCCTCTTGCGGCCGCATGCCGATAACATTCGCGCCAAGGTCTTGCGCCAGAGAGTAGACTATTCGGCCCGCCCCCGGGAAGGCCGAGAACGAGAGCTTGCGATGGGTAGGTTTAGCCCACGGCAGCAGAAGACTCGACGCAGCGCCGAAATGACACCGGCGTCCATGCACGCTCCAGCGCATCAGGAGCACAGCTGCGGGACAAACCCAAGTGTCAGCCTGCCCCCGACATTCCATCGTCTGAATTGGTGCTGTGGCGCGCGCGCGCGCGCGGGGGAACAGTGACTGAAGGTGGCTTGCGCGGGGACGCGCGACCTGTATCGACGCCGATGCGCAGAGCGCACCAGAGCACCACCGCTGTGCCTGGCCACGGCCCTCCTGGGCCATGGCGTAATGCAGCCTGGGGCCTCGAGGATAACTTCGGGCCGTCCATGGCGTAATAACTTCGCGCTCTCGCGCCGCCTCCCAGGGGAGAAGGGGAGGATGAGGAGGAATCGGAGCCGAACCGCGAGGCGCGAAGCGCGAATAACTTCTCGCCCTCGAGGGCGCCCTTGTGCATCGGCAGAGCCATCGATGCATCGGCGGCGTCGGCGTGGAGACCTTCGGGCTCCTCGTCGAGATGCCTCGCCGATGCATCTGCGGTGCGGCGCGCCCTCCCGGGGCCCGACCCCCCTGAGCGCCTGCACGCCCTCCTCTTGGGGCCCCGGGCGGCCCCGGCCGGGCCACGGCGGCGGTGCTGGTCAGCTGCCCTCCGCGGGGCCGCCCATGCGCGCAGCTCGCCGCCCCTCGGGGCGCGCGCCCTTCCCCGGCGCTCACTGCCCGCCGAAGACCGCGGCCATGCCGCCGCCCTGGTTGCGCAGCCGGGCCGCCTCGCCGCCGCGCCGCGCCTCCGAGTAGGCGCTCGCCGTGTCGGTCGAGTCGCTCGCCGGGGGGCCGCCGCGGGGAGCAGGGCCGCCGCCGCCGCGGGAGGCAGGGGCGCCGCTGGACGGCGGCGCTTCGTACCTTTTTGGGACGGCCGCAAGCCTCTGCATATATGATCCGGGGTCGAGGGTTCACGGCACCCCCCCCCCCCAGATGGTATGGTCCCAGGATTCCTCGGGCCCCCCCCCCCCGAAACCACCACAGTCACCACACCACATCCACAGGGGGGGGGAGGGGGGCACCGCAGCGCAGCACCACGCCACGCCCACTTCTGAACCACCACAGCACCACACCACATCCACAGGGGGGGGGGGGCACCGCAGCGCAGCACCACGCCACGCCCACAGGGGGGGGCGGGGGGGACCATCGCGCGGGGGGGGGGGGGGCCCAATGGCATCAGCATTGGGGGGGGGGGGGGCAAGCCCTGGACCATATATGCTCGCGTCGCGACAACAGTCGCACAACAGAAGGTACTTCGGCCATTTGCGGCCTCCGGGGGGCCCTCGCCGGGCCCCAGGGACGTCACAGCACGGCTCGGGAGGAAAAGGCGGCCCTGGGTCTTGGGACGGGACTTCCAACGCGCCCGAAGGAGGAATCGCACGGGGCAGGACAGTGCTGTAAAGCGCCCATGGACTGCCCAGGAAGCGCCAGTCAAGGAGGTCGGGGTGGCTTTCCCTACCCTGCACCTTGGCGCGGCGCCTCCCCCGCTGAGCGCGTCCTGCACGGACAGGAGCCACGACACGAGCCCCTCGGGGTGGCGCGGCATCGGCGGGAGGCGGTCCTGCCCGACGTGGTCCCGGAGGTTCATGGCACGCTGCTTCAGGGCCTCGCGGTTAATGCCATCGAGCTGCTTCTGCGTGAATATGGGGAACTCCTTGCCCTCGAACTCGAACGAGGTGGCGGCGGCCGCCATTGTGCTGGGCGTTGCGTGGGCGAGCCCTGGCAAACTGTGGCAACTGGAACGGTGGCCAAAAAAATCTCGGGCCGGTGTAGTGGCAGACAGAGCGAGTGCGATAGGAAGATGAGGAGGCCAATGGGGAACAACAATAAAGCAACATGCTGGACCTCCAGCAACCCTCGCGTGGACCCAGTCGCTGAGAAGATAAGACGAGGGAGTACACCAGGCCGACTCCAGAACCCCTGACTCCAAGCGCATTGACGTCTTAACACAAATCTGCCGGAACCTCGGGCCTTCCGCCAGCTCCTGCCGCCGGGCCCGCCGCCGTTCTGCTCCCGCCAGCTTCCGCCGGAGGCAGCTGCGCCGCCGGCAAGGCCTTGTCTGAAAACCAATGCGTTGGGGCCACTTGGGGCTCCGTTGGGGCTCTCGTTGGGGCCTCTCGGCCTTCGGAGGCCCTCCTGGGCCCTCCCAGGGCAGTCGTGAGTCCCTCTCTGTGCGCTTGAGGGCCATCCTTGTGGTCTCTGGGGCCGTCTCGTGGCCGTTTTGGTGGCCTCTTGCGCGATCGTGGGACCCTCTTGGGGCGTCCTGCGGGCCCCTGGGGGCGGACTCGTGGGCCGTTCTTTGGGCGGTCGTGGAGGCAACCGGGTCCGTCTTGGAGCGTTGGAGGCCCCAAAGGGCGGGATCGCCTACATCGTTTGAAACACCTCTTGGAAGCTCAATAACTCTGACCTGCTGGAGGTCATCTTGGAGCCCTCTCGGGGCGTCTGGGGGCCTCCTGGACAGTCCAGACCAGAGGACATCTCGGGACGTCTTGGGGCCCTCCCTGGGCCTCTTCGAGGTCGCAACTTCCAGTTTTTGGCCGTCTTCGGCCCGAAGCCGCAACTGCATAATGGCCGTCTTCGGCCAATCTGCGGCCGTCTTGCGGCCGCCTTCCGCTGGCCTTCCGCCTGTGGCCAGGGCCAGATTTGGAGAAGTCCCCCCCAGAATCCCCCCCCCAGGGGAACACTAAACAGGAACCCCTCCGCATGGTCGATGAACAACTCACAGACCCCGACACCCAAGGGCAGCATCTGTTGCAGCTGGGCTGAGCCGCGAGATGAGGGGGCGCTCTCTTGGTATTCGCCGCGCGCACTCCCTCTGTCAGCACCCTCTTGCGGCCGCATGCCGATAACATTCGCGCCAAGGTCTTGCGCCAGAGAGTAGACTATTCGGCCCGCCCCCGGGAAGGCCGAGAACGAGAGCTTGCGATGGGTAGGTTTAGCCCACGGCAGCAGAAGACTCGACGCAGCGCCGAAATGACACCGGCGTCCATGCACGCTCCGGCGTAATTATCAGGAGCACAGCTGCGGGACAAACGCCAGTGTCAGCCTGCCCCCGACATTCCATCGCCTGAATTGGTGCTGTGGCGCGCGCGCACGGGAACAGTGGCTGACGGTGGCTTGCGCTGGGACGCGCGACCTGTATCGACGCCGATGTGCAGAGCGCACCAGAGCACAACCGCCGTGCCTGGCCACGGCCCTCCTGGGCCATAGAGGGCTGGGGCCACTAAGTTGAGCAGGGACCGACCGTCCCGGCATTCCTAGAGTCCTACCACGAAAAGTTCAATGACTTAGAACCCAAAAATGTCCTAACAAAAGCAGTGTTCTTAGAGCATAGACCCGATGTGTTAAAACAAGACAGTCCCAGCCAGAAATGTTCAAAGAGCATTTCGTGCAAACTGCCACAAATGTTCTTAGAACATTCTTTGGTGGGCTTCTAGGCGAGCCAGGACGCTTCGCCACTGCCTGAGCCCCCCTCTTGGGGCCCCGGGCGGCTCCGGCCGGGCCACGGCGGCGGTGCTGGTCCAGTGCCCTCCGCGGGGCCGCCCCTGCGCGCAGCTCGCCGCCCCTCGGGGCGCGCGCCCTTCCCTGGCGCTCACTGCCCGCCGAAGACCGCGGCCATGCCACCGCCCTGGTTGCGCAGCCGGGCCGCCTCGCCGCCGCGCCGCGCCTCCGAGTAGGCGCTCGCCGTGTCGGTCGACACCGGCGTCGGAAGCTCCGAGAGGCCGCCTCGCCCGCCAGCGCCTCCGCCGCCGCGGGAGGCAGGCCTGCCGCTGGGCGGCGGCTCGAGCTCGTACCTTCGGGTGGCGCCATCTGCTCCTCCTCCTCCTTCTCCTTCTCCTCCTCCTCCTCCTCCTCCTCCTCCTCCTCCTCCTCCTCCTCGTGCCAGCTTGATGCACGCTGCCGGGTCCCAGGGTGACAAACCGAGGGTACGCAAGTGGGCAGGACCTGCGAGAAAGAGGCAGGACAGGAGGGGGACTCACGCCGGGCGTCTCATCGGCCACCGTGCCACGAGGCATGAGGTGGAGTGTTCGCAGGTCCCCTGTAGTCATGTGTCCTGAGCACCCAGGACTGAATACTTGAATACTCTACGACACCTACGGCGAATCACCGCCGGCCCCTGGTATGGAGGAGAGGGAGGGGAAGGAGGAGGAGGAGGCCTCTTGAGGCCTGGGGACTTCCTGAAAAACTTTGGGGGGGCTATCAGGGGCCCCTGGGGGGCCTCCCGGGGCCTCTTGGGTTTCTCCGAATGTCTCTTAGGGACCCCTCAGGGGCCTCAATGGGGCCTCTTCGCGCTGTGATCTTGAGGGCCCCCATGGCCCGTCCTGGCGTGTCGGACGCCCAGAAGGTGGCGGCCCCCAAGACGCCCCAAGAGGCCTCCCAGATAGCCCCCAAGACACATCCCAAGAGACTCCATGAGGCATCCCAGGAGGCCCCTGGCCTTCCGCTCGCCCTCCTCCTCCTCCTCCTCCTCCTCCTCCTCCTCCTCCACCTCCTCCTCCTCCTCCTCCTCATCTGCCCACCTCCTCATCCCTCCCCCTCCTCCTCCCTCTGTCCTGCCCCTCGTCCTCCCGCTCCTCCGGCCTCCTCCTCCTCCTCCTGCTCCTCCTCCCTCCTCCCTCCTCCTCCTCTCCTCCTCCTCCTCCTCCTCCTCCTCCTCCCTCCTCCTCCTCCTCCTCTCCTCCTCCTCCATGTCCTCTTCCCGCTTCCCCCCTTCTCCTCCTCCTCCTCCTCATCCTCATCCTCCTCCTCCTCCTCCTCCTCCGCTTCCTCCTCCTCCTCCTCCTCCTCCTCCTCCACCACCTCCTCCTCCTCTTCTTTGAGAGATGCAAGCTGCCCCCCCCTCTCTGGCTCCTACACTTTCCCCTGATCACCTCAACTCTCCTGGGCATCGTTTCTGGACGGTCTGGTGGGGATGCGCGAAGCGTCATCAATTTAGAATAGTTTTTGTTGCCGCTCCCCTTGCCACGTAACGAGTGTAAAATAATAGTGGGCTTCCGTCCCCTGGGGACGCCATGTGACGAGTATAATCGGATTCGCCACCGTGCCTTCACGGAGTGGGCGTGTTCGAATGCTTTCGTGTTATCTAGTTGAATGTTTTTTTTGTGTGTGTGTGTGTGTGTTTTCAAGGCCGCCCTCCTCCCTGCGTAGCACGCGTCGTCTCAAAACCGTCCCCTCTGAATTTGCGCTCCGGCGCTCTGTTCGGCTTCTAGACGTCTCCGAGACAAAATGAGCCCAAACACAGCCACGCTCGCCCCAAGACTGCCGAAAATGCACCCAATACGGTCTCAAGACTGCCCAAGATGGCCTCGGGTTGGTGCAATAGGATAGCCAGGCTTCCCGAACTGGCCTCAAGACGTCACAAGAAGGCTCCAACAGGACGTCCAAGAGGCTCTCGAAAAGAAGAAATCTTTGATGTCCCATTCGTATTTTGAATGAGTTGACCATGCTGGTCATTTCGTGCTTCCGATGACTCAAAACGGCCCCACCCATTCCCACGAGAGCTCGAAGACGGCCCAAGAGGGCCTCAGGACGGCCTCAAGACGGCCCAAGGTATCTCCAAGCCTCCAACCCAGACCCCCGACGTCATGCTTTTTTCATTACGTTGATCCCCAAAATCCTCGACCCATTTCCCAGGACCGATTTCTCATCCTGAGTCGTTTTTTGACGGCCCCGAGGCCCGTCAAGAGCCCCTGGAGGCCGAAAACTACGGAAAACCTGCCGTCATGATTTGTCACTGCCCGAGGGGGTCTGGAAAGACGGCCCGAGCGGTTCCCAAGACGGCCAAAGAGGCCCAGAGTCGGGCCGGGCGGAAGGGGGGGATAGCAAGGGGGGGGGGGGGAAAATTCAGCTCACGTAGCTGATTTTCCCCGGCGCCTCCCGGCGCCGGAGGCGGCCATGTATCAAGGAATGGGCCCCTCGGTGGGGCCGAAACCAGCTGCATGCAGCAGATTTCGTAACCCCCCCTTTCCCCATCCCCCCCTTTCGTCCGGCCCGACAAAGACTGCCCCAAGAGGCCCACAAGGAAGTCCCAAGATGCGACCACAGCGGGCGGGCGCGCACGCTCCTTCTCCTCCCCCTGTTCCTCCTGCTCCTCCTCCTCCTCCCCCTCCTCCTCCTCCTCCTGCTCCTCCTCCTCCTCCTCCTCCTCCGCCTCCTCCTGCTCCTCCTCTTCTTATTCATCTCCCTGCCCTCCTCCTCCCCACCCTGGCGGGCGCGCGGGCGGGTGGACATGCGTGCGGGTGCGCGGGCGAGCGTGCGAACGAGCGAGCGGGTGCGCGGGCGGGCGGGTGGGCGGGCGACCGGCCGACAGTCCAACCGAACAACCAACCGACGAAGCAGTGAGCCAGCTGGCCAACCAACCAACCGACAGGCCAGCCAACAAGCCAACCAGACGGCCAACCAACCAACCAGCTAGCTGGCATTTTCTGAGGATGCCTCAAACTGCAGGCAGGTGTTGTTTCTTTCCACGGGGTGGCAACAACATGTTAGCCAACGTGGACCCCAAACACTAATTCATGGCACCGTGGATGTGTAAGCGAGGTGGTGCAACTATCAACTCAACGCGTCACTTAAGAATGCCAAGTGAGTACCGTGGAAGCACTGTTTGGGCGACTGACATAGAACATCAAGTTAACCATGTTGGGGTTCGAAGTATGTATGTATGTTTGTTTGTTTGTTTGTTTGTTTGTTTGTGTGTGTTTGTTTGTGTGTGCTTGTGTTTGTTTGTGTGTTTACTGCTCTCCCCACGTTGCCGCGCGTGCCAACACGCGCGGAAGCGTGCATCGCCCCAAGACCTTACTTCCCAGACCCCCGACGCCATGATTTTTGCATGACGTCGACCCCCGGAGGTCTGGACCCCTTCCCCAGGACCAGTTTCCCGTGCTTTGATGGTCCCGAGGCCCGGCAGGGGCCCCCCGAGGCCGAAGATAGCGAAAAACACGCCGCCGTGATTGCTTCCTGGCGCGAGGAGCTCTGGGTTGGCGCGTCGCACCCCGTGCTGAGCGCGTCCTGCACGGAGAGGACCCAGGACACGAGCCCCTCGGGGTGGCGCGGCATCGGCGGGAGGCGGTCCTGGCCCACGTGGTCCCGGAGGTTCATGGCGCGCTGCGTCAGGGCCTCGCGGTTGATGCCGCTGAGCTGCTTGTCCGTGAAGATGGGGAACTCCCTGCCCTCGAACTCGAACGAGGTGGCGGTGGCCGCCATTGAGCTGGGCTCTGTTCGGCGGCGAGCCCAGGGGGGGAAGTGCGAAGGAGAAAACCTTCTCAGAAGGCTCGGAAGCCCCACGGTTTCCTGAGATTTTGTTCTAAGCCTTCCCCGAAGACACGGAACACTTGTCAGAAGGTCGGACGGCTTCTGAGAAGTCCCGCCGCCTTCTGAGAAGGCTTTCTCCGTATCATTTCCCCCCCTCGCTCGCCGCCGATTTGTGTGGGCGGGCCCTGGCGAACTGCAGCAGGTGGAGAGGCGGCCAAAAACAGCTCGGGCCAGCGCGGTGACGGACAGAACGACTGCGGTCATTAGAGTAGGGAGGGCATTGGGGAAAACAGTCGAGTAACATGCTGGACCTCTGGCAACAGTCGCGTGGACCCATTCGCTGCGACAGTAGAAAGTGGGAATGCATACAGCCGACTACCGAAACCCTGAATCAAAACATGAGCACGGCACGACCCAGATGCGGAGACGGTGTGCTAAATCCGACCGGCTAAACCAAGACAAAAGAAAACTACGCGATGCCCAAACAAAAAGACTACACGATGTCCAAGGAACCACGGAATCGCGATCATGAGGCCACGATCAAGGAACCGAGGATAGATACCAAGGAACAAAGGAACCCAAACCAGGGAACCAACACCAAGAAACCAACGAACAAAGACAATATTTAAGGAACCAAGACCAAGGAACCAAGAAACAAATGAACCAAGACTTAAGAAACCAAGAAACAAAGACCGCGGACCAAGGCAAAAGGACCAAAAAACCAGGCATAGGAAACAACAAAACCTAAGAACCTCATGGAACCCCCTTGCAAGGAAGCAAAACCAAGGAGCCCTGGCGAGAGCCCTGGCGAACCCAGCGACGACTGGGCCTGGCACCCATCGGTTCTCTACGAACAAGAATCCCTGAGGCAAAACCTAAGCGGGAAATGTTGACGTTCCGCCGCCTCCAGCCGACCCTCAACCAGCTTCCACCGGCGGGCGTTGATTTGGATACCAGATCCACCACAACCTTTTCTAGTAACCATGAGGTTACCTTCCCTACCTGAACCACATATCTTCAATGTATCTTCCCTGTGAAGTAACCGCGGACCTCGTCAGAAGGTACTAAGGGAGTCCTCAAAGATGTCCTTGTCAAACGTTCGCCAGAGGGTCTCCAGGCGAACCAGGGTGGATAAGCAAACCAGAGTGGATAAGCGAAATTTGCCTACATATGGGAAACGAGTGTTCGCCCCCTGCTCCCTCCAAGGTTGATTTAAACGTTCCACCTACACGCGGGAACACAGTGTGTTATGTGTATTGTGTTGTCTGCGTGTGTTGTGTGTTGTACGGATTTAATGTGGGTAGCGTGCCTCCAGCGTGTTATGTGTATGTGTAATATGTATATATATATATATACATGTTTATATATATAGTGATTAACTGTGGAGTGTATGTGTGTGAGATGCGTGTGCTGTGTGTGCGTGTGTGTTCTCTGTGTGCCCTGTGTGTTGTAGGTGCTGTATGTGTTATGTGCATGCTGTGTGATGTGTGTGTATGTGTTTGTGTGGTGTGGGTGCATGTTCGGTGTGCGTTCTCTGTGTAACGTGTACGGCAGTGCTCAATTCTGGGGACATGTCTCAAATGATCCCAAACGAAACGGTCTTGTTCTAAGAACCGTGTTGCGAAAGGGCTCAAATGTTGCGAGGCCAATTTTTATACACAACCACCGCCCGCAACAGCAATTTACCGCAAACAGGGTTAGGGGCAGGGTCATACCAGACGACGCTGCCGGCCACGGCGAAAAGGAGCGCGGCGCAGCTCGCAGGCGCCGTAGCATAAAAATCGGTGGTGTGTGGTGGTGGTGGTGTGTAAAAATCGCTCCTCTTGGTAACCAAAATTTGATACACCACCACCGCGCGTGCTTTGATGAATTCTGCGTCAGTCCTTAAGAGGGAGGGGGGGCAGCCCGTTTGCCGTTGGCGGCGGGGGGGACTGCGGGCTTGTCGCATCGTATATCATTCTCGATCTTGGTGGTGATGGTCATTTACTGTGCTCGGAGATGTTGGAGGAGATCCCAGGCGAAACTGCAAGTTCCGAAGAATGTGGCTCAAATCCCCTGGATCCCGTCATGTGGTTTGAACGTTGTTATGTCAACAAATTTGAGCATGGCTGTGATGATGGACCGTGATGTCGCGATCTGCGTGCGATGTGCGTCCGATGTTCATAAATGTGAAGATGTCCCAAGCGAAACGGCCACACAAATCGCGACCCAGACACATTAATCGCATCCGAGCTCTACTCCCTCGGAGACGTGCGTATGATAGCAACCATAGATACTTGTGCATATAGATGTACATGTGTGTATGCGCACACACACATGTCTAGATACGTGGACATACACTTGTGTGTGTGTGTGTCACATTATGGGGCGCATGTTCGCCGAAATTCAAATTTCGCACTGTGTCCCCTTCTGGTCTTCGGGAAAATATAATGTCTGCGAACCTGCTGGCAGGCCGATTTCTTCTTGGATGTGCTGCTACCAAATTGCACATGTTGCTGCGCTGAGCTTCCAAATGCCCGCCACCGTGCGCGCAACGGTACGTGTTTTGAGTCCTTTCCGTTGTTCGTTGGCTTCGCGCATTGCGGAGCAGGACATAAATCCCCCCGCTCATCGTGCCCGACGTGCCTTCCCTGGTAACCCCCCTGGACCTCCCCTATGACCACTAGCCCCAGACCCACACTGGCCCCCCACGGAGCACCTCGAGCGCGGTGACGGATTGGCGCGCCAGCGCAACCTCACGACTGCGCCGACCCCTTGGGGTTTGCTCGGCATGTCCGACCATCGCCCCTCTTCAAAACGCCTCCCCCGAGAGCCCAGATCGGCCGGTTTGGAAGTATGGAGGAGGGCTGGAGGAGCCCGCGAACTCACCTGGCCCAGGGGAAGCCCACGGCACGCCACAATTGTCCAGTGAGGCATCACTGCGGCCCACACGTGCTCCGGGACGGCCCAAAATAGGCCAGGAGGCACCTGCTGGCCTCAACACAGCCCCAGAGGCTTCCAAGACGGCCCAAGAGAGCCCCAGGAGGACCCTCAAGAGGGCGCCAAGATGCACGCCCTGCTGGTTCTCCTTCGTTTTTTGTTTGGCTTGTTTGACGTACTCGCCTTTTCGATCTTCAGGGTTTCCAGAGCAAGATGCTCCCAAGATGCCCCCAAGACGGCCTCAGAGGACCCCAAGACCCAAGACCAAGACAACCACCAAGGACACCAATGTTTTACTTCACGTGAATCCAGAAAAATACTTGAGCGCGGTGTTGGACTTCCCAGATGGACGTCCGACGCCAAAGCGCTTCTACGACAACGCCCCACCCCTGAAGAGAGGCATCCAGGGCTCCCAAAAGGTAAAGGTCGGCGGTGCGGCGTGAGCCAGTGACCCTGACATGATACGCCGCCGTGATCTTTTCGCGTGGCTCTCTCCGGAGGTCTGGACCACTTCGTGGGAACCCGCTTTGCATCCTGAGTCGATCCTGGACGGCCGCAGGGAGGAGGATGATGATGATGAGGAGGAGGAGGAAGAGAAGGAGGAAGAGAAGTCAGAGGGGATGACGAGGAGGAGGCAGAAGGGGAGGAGAAGGAGGAGGAGGAGAAGGAGGAGGAGGAGGAGCAGGATCAGGAGGAGGAGGAGGGCCTGCGACGGCCCACGGAGGCCGAGAATCGTCACAAAAGGGCGACGGCCGGCGATCGACGCCGTCTCCGCGCTGGCCGAGGCCGGGCGCACCCCTCGGAGTCGAAGCCGGCTCCCTCCGCGCCGTCGCCCAGGAACAGCGAGGACCCCGCGGCGGAGAAGCCGACGCGCACGTGCTGCCTCGGGGCGCCATCGTCGTCGCCATCGTCGTCGTCATCGTCGCCGTAAGCGTCGTCGCAGGTGGCGCCGTGGTCGCTGCCGTGGTCGTCGTGGCGGTCGTGGCGGTCGTGGCCGTGGCGGCGGTGCTTGGGCCCCCTCCTCCTCCTCCTCCTCCTCCTCCTCCTCCCCCACCCCATTCCAGAGCGCCCTTCTGGAACGACCTGCGCAGTTCTCCTCCTCCTCCTCCTCCTCCTCCTCCTCCTCCTTTTTTGAATGCAACATTCATGCCTCTGAAGTGACAGCCTGCCCCACCAGCCAGAGGCGCACTGAGGGCAAAGCAAATTACCTGTAATTTATAATAGCGGGATGAATTCGTCGATGTCGACCGAAACACCCCTCTTATCGGGGTGCTGTCCCTTACGGAGCCGTCTCAAGTTTCTGAAACCAGTCACCGTGGGTGGCCCGCACTTACGGGACAAACCCAGGACCTGCTCACCGCTAGAATAAAACTTGCACGACATGCACAAGTACAGGTGGCCCTTGTCACTGCAAGGGAACGCAATGACTCGATGGCCTAGTCTCTCCAACAGACCCTGGTCCAAACGGGACTGCCCAGGGCACGAACCTCCCAGCGGTTGAGTCTTGGCACGGGAACCGCGAAGACACACACGGCACCGCCAGGAGGAACCCTGTTGGGACCAGTCGTGGACGAGCTCTAAAAGAGGGGCCTTCAGGTCTGGCGGCGAAACGCGCCGCGTCAGACCACGAAACTCCAACTTTGGCCAAAGTGGCAAGAGCTCCGCTCCCGCGAGCAGGACCGCCCTCGACACTGTAATCTGATGATCGAGGGCTTCCTGCTCAGTCGGACTCATTACAGGGTGCTGCCTGGCACCTTCTTTCGCGTAGACGTCAGCGAAGAAGTTCCCTCTTCGCACAAATCTCTCATGCGAGGAGAGCCCTTCCTCGTCAGCGTCTCTGTGGGCCTCAACCTTCTCTAAGGACACGAGGTTGGGCCCAAAGAAATGTCTGGCTTGAATAATCTGGCCTGCATACTGACGCCTGGCGCTGACACTGTCCGCAGCACCAAGATTCATTAAGTGAACCACGTTCGCACAATCAGAGTAACACTTAGCAGGGCCTTCCGTTTGAACAGCGGACCAAGCCAGGGCCCCGAACTCAGCACCCTGGGGCGTCTGAGGCCACGGGGCCCACAGGGGGCCCTTCAAAACTCCAAGGCACTCACCAGAGCCCGAGACCATGACAACGGCCCAGCCAGCCCTAGACAATTCCCGCACAACATGACGATGGCACGAACCATCCATAAAAAGGTGCCCCCAGAGCCCCGAAGAGGGGGGGATGGAGGGAGCAGCAGCAGGAACTTCGGGGTCAGGAAGTAAATCAACAAACCAATCCAGGCTGGTACCTCCTTCAGTCAGTGGCGGAGGGGCATAGTCTCCAGGATGTTTAAAAGCACCGAACAGGTACAGACACATGTCGAGATGATCAGCCCCTAGCTCCAACGCTTCATTCTGAATACTTCTGTCAAGCACCGCATCCCTCTCAGACTGCACAGCAGGGCACACATAGAGCCTGTGGAAGAGGGTGTCGCGGTCCTTGCCGCACAACGCGCACTTGTCAGAAAAGTCGTACCCTGCTGCTGCTACGTCGCTTGCCGTCCAGCAAGCTCTCGTGGCCTGGGCACGGATCCAACCTTTTGTGGAGCTAGGAACCTTCTTAGAAGACAAAAGCTGCTTGACCGCGTCCCAACACAGCCTAAAACCGCAACCATACTTGTCCCCAGACTCCCTCTCAAGGCTCCGAAAAAGAGCTTCCTTGCAGAAAACCTTAACAAGCTTGGGGGAAGAAAGGGTCAAAGAGATTTCGCGGCCGAAATCGTCCACAAAGGTGCAAAAATTGGGCATGGTCCAGCCCAGCCTGTACAAGGACATACGCAGGGCAGAAATCGGCCCAGCCACCTTGGACCACGAGTGATCATCCGACTTGAAGACGGCGCTCCAGCCATCCCTAAGTTCGGCCCAGCTCAAGGTCCAGGGGAACCCGTGAGTATGCAGGGTCCAGACCTCCTTAGCCCAGCGAATGAGCGGCGCACAGGAACCCCTCCACGTCGGATCATCCGAAAGAAGACACAAGACACTGAGGGACCTGCCCTGCGCTCTAGGCCTAATCGAGGACATGGCCATTCTTCTGAGATTAAGCAACTCCCTGTCCGAAATACCATACAAGTCGGAACCGTACACAGCTCCAGCCAGAGGGCCCGCCGCGAAGACCTTCAGACACCTGCGTCCGAGGGCCTGCTGGAGGCCCTTGAGCTTGTTGGTCTTCCTCAACGCAGCAGCCGTTCTGGATTTAAATTTGGCCGAACGCCCCTTAGAACGAAATGGCCTGCCCGCAGTAAAATCAGAGCCCAAGTTGGTGACCCGAGAGCAGGCTGGCCCAACAAGAGGTCCCAGGATCTCCGAAAGCTTCCTGGAAACTTCAGGGGAGTTGCTAATCATACCCACTTTGTCCATGGCCAGCTTGCACTCGAGCGTCGTCGTGATGGCTCGGTGGAGCGCCTTGGCTCCCGCCGTGAGGCTGGCAACTACAACCTTAGCTGTTCCCGTGCAGCTGAGACTGAGGTCATCAACGTAGGCATCGAAATCAGTCGTGGCTCCAGGGGCACTGGGAACCGAAACGAGGGCCTCGTCGAAGGCCCGCATAGCAAAAACACGGATGAGGCTGGTCGCAAAGGAGCAGCCCGCCACTAATCCCTTGGAAACGAAAAACGGGCCCTGGATGATGCCCCCAAGGGCCAGGAAGCGCGCACTCGCATACGCCCTGATGGCCAGTCTCGCAAGAGGCATCGGGAAGTGCAGAAGCTCGCACTGCTGCCAGAGGTACCTCAGGTCGATATGCTCATAGTACTTCCTGAGGTCCCAGAAAATGGACGCCGACACTTCTCTCTTGCGAGTGCCCGCTTCGGCCCTGAAGGCCTGCCTCCAGACAACATCCCCAGCTCCCCTGTTGGCTCCAGCAGCCCAGTACTTCCTGGGATGGTTGAGCTCCCACTGGAGGGCCTCCCGACGACGGGCGCGACCCCAAAGACGGTACAGGCTCGGGAACACCCCAATGGGCCTGAACCCGCCCGTCGGCTTGGCCAACAAGGCCATAAGAACCCACGAGAGTTGCCTGGGCAAGTCTCCAGTGGCTTCCCAGACAGCGAACCACAGGGCCAGGGCATGCAAAGCCTCATCGGGGAGAAGGCTGAAATGCCTGCAGTGGAAGCCGTCGACACTCACAGCAGAGGAAGTGCGATACTTTTTGGGAACAGCTCGGAGCTCGGCAGGCTCTAAAATTCGCCCGTGGGGCAGAAGGTCATGGTTCACACCAGTGCCTTTGCCAGAGCCCCAAATAGCAGCAAACTTGTCCCCTTCCGCCTGCAGTAAAGACACTGGGTCGCAAACGATGGTTCCACATCTGGCTAAGGTAGTGGAGGGTTTCCAGGGAACAGGGTCTTTGATAGCCCTCTGCGCGTTGCGACCGCCAGCATCAATACCTGTGCGCACCCACTCTTGCCACTCGAGCCGCGAGGAATTCGCAGCGGTGACCTTAGCAGCAGCGACGGCTTGAGCAACCTGATCGATCAGGTCATCCAGATCAGAGCCAAGCTCAGGATCCACCACAGGGGAAGAGGCGCATCTGGCTAAGGCTGCACTGGCCTTGAAGAGCGAGTGGTACTCAGAGCACTCCTGCACCGCCACGGCCGTCGGAGGCTGGAGGATCGAGTTGAGCACCGTTCGACCAGCCTCCTGCAAGGCCGAACCCGAGAGGTAGCACCTAACTGCACGTAGCTGATTGCACAGCCACGAAATAGACCTTAACCCTGGATTCTTTTCCCACCCCGCAGGGCGCAGCACGGACTTCCAGTAGACCTGGGGTCTCTTTCCCCGGGTGCCTAAAACCTTGAGTTCAGCCCCAAGAGAGTTGGCAAGATCTCTCTCGGCCGCGTCAGCCCAGAACTTGTACCCGATGCCCAAGAGCCTGCGAGCCTTGCCCGCATCACCATTGGCAACAGCCCCGAAGGCTTCTTCGGCCAACTCGAGCGCAGCACTCCAATCCCCAGGCTCGGGCGACGGTCCCACAGGAGGGAGGACAGGCAACACAGGGGGCTGGCGGAAGGCAAGAGCCTTGAGATCGCCCAGGGAACTGTGAAAACGGAGCGACACAGGGCGATGTGGAGTGATGCTGGAGTCATCATCCACTTGAACACTCTTGAGGCAGAGGCTGAGTGCCTCCGACACCACGAAAAAAACAAAACGATCAGGAGGGCCCCTGCTGGGGAAGTGGGTGTGACCTTCAGGAACAATCGTACTGGCCCTGAGCTTTTTGCCGAAGCCGGAAGCTTCAATCACCTCGGGACCCATGTTCCAGTCGGCCCCCACGATAAACTCGCATCCCAAGGAATCTAAGTATTCCCCAACGACCCTCAGGGTTTCTTTGTTGGATTCCGAGAGACCTTCACTGTG
Organism: Prorocentrum cordatum; assembly: GCA_963575745.1. Lineage (NCBI taxonomy): Eukaryota > Dinophyceae > Prorocentrales > Prorocentraceae > Prorocentrum > Prorocentrum cordatum. The sequence goes on from CAUYUJ010019287.1 coordinate 86,178, forward strand.
GATGAGGTAGAGGCTGCAGACACAGAACGGAGCGCACCCAGGAACATGTACCATGGTGGCCACAGCTCGACCAGGAACAAGAACAGGATTCCCTGCAGCTTCAAACAGCCCTAGACCATCTCGCACACAAACGCAAACTCCCGAAGAAATACCTCCTCCCTCACCAGGAAGTCCCGACGCCCACAGCGTTTTCCATCCCAAGAACTTGGACGACTTCGAAGCATGGTCCAGGGCAGGATCTCTGAGCCGATGTTCCTGGGCAATAACCACATGCGCCTTGGCCGAGGAAAGGAAGTTCTTGAGAGTACCCCAGGAATTGGCGTTCACGGTAGTAACCAGAAGACCCTCATCTAGCCTGATGCAGCCATCGGCAGCACCCTGGGCAGCTGGCGTGGGGGCTGAGGTCGCTGGAAGCCATTCGCCATCTGGGGCGGGCCTCATGCAGCTGGACCAGGCCCTGGCGGAGCTAGCACCAGGAAAAATAGCTTCGGATTGCGGCAACCGTGCGACTGGAGAACCTCCTCGAGCTTCACCAGCCTTCACGTAATACTGCTTCCCGACAGCACCAGGCAGAGGCAGAGAGGAGATGCGAGAGGCTCCTGGGCTATCTGGGGGCACCCGAATTTCCTCACAGGTGAGCGGGGCGTCAAACGAGACACCGAGGTCACATTTCCCAAACAAAAGACGCAAACGCCTGGAGAGTCTAACCCCAGAGGCCTGAGACCTGGAGCCTATCACAGACACTCTCGAGGCTAAAAAATTGAAAAGGTCCCAGGAAGGTTTCAAGCCTGGGTCCCCACTCTCAGATTCCCGCCCCCCGCCGCCTCTAGGAAGCAACGGGGGGCTCAGAGTCCTTGAGAGCCTGGTCGACCTTGGCTCGAATGTCCTCCTGCGGGGCGGCCGAGGCCTGACCAGCCTCAGCCGACCCCGCTCCAGACGCTGCACCCTTGGCACCTTCAGACAGCGCCCCTGCTCCAGCTCCAGCCGCGGCAGCACCTTCGTCAGGGGAACCTCCGACAACTTCACCCTCCGTGGTCTTGCGCTTTTTCGCCACAACTCGAAGCCGATGAGCCTCATGCTGTTCTCGAAGGGCCTTGGCGTGCGTCGCGACCTGGGCGAAGAGGTCCCTGGCCAACTTGGTGACCCCCGATGAGAGGTCCTCCTTCCTCTTCTGGAACTGTTCGAGGTCGGCCGCATCCACGTCGTTGTCGGTCGTGAGATCCTCCAGCATGTGACTGCAATCGATGATTTTGGCGAAGTCCACGTCGCCTGCAACCAAATCCTCGAGCTTGAAAGAGATCGGATGAGCCTTCTCCAGAGGCTGAGGGGGCCCTTGCAGGGCAGCCAGCGTCTCCTTGTAGTCCATGTCAGCCTGGTCAAGGTGGGCCCGCGAGGTACGAAGCGAAGCTTCCGCTTCGATGAGTTGCTCCCGAAGACGCGTGACTCGGCCCAGTTGGTTCTCCATCTGCTTCTCCAACTTGCGCACCAAGGCATGAGCCTGCTGCATCTTCGTGTGGTCCGAGACAACAGCGGGCTTCGCGGCCGCCTCCAGGTGCTTTGCCATGTCCAGGTACTTGGCGGCCGTCGCAACATCTCCCGCTTTCTGAAGCGACTCGCCCAAGGCCTTAGCCTCGGACGCTGAGATGTCAGGCACTGGTCCCACGGGAAGTGGGGGGGGGCCGCCAGCGGGACCTCCAGCACACGAATCTCCTTGACGAGCCAGCACGTCCCACATCGTCTTGTCCCCGCCGTAGTAGCCTTTGCCCTTGCCTTTGCCACAAGGCCCTCGACCACCAGCTTTGCCCCCGCCGTACTGGAAGGACGCACCCTTGCCGCTGACGCCGTACTCAAGCCAGTAACCAGGGGGGCCAGAGGCAGCCCAGCGTCCACCAGCAGGAAGCCCAGCACCAGGAAGCAGCCGAGGAAGAGGGTGCGCACAGTGCTTGCAATGCGTGGCATTGGCGCTGCTCTTCTTACAACCACAGGAAGGGCATGCAAAGTTCGAGACTTGAGCCTTGCCACGGCGACCTTTAGCAAGAGACCAGCCCTCGTCGCCCTCCTTGACCCAGGGCGCATGAGGGAAAGGGCCTGGCACCATCAGGGAGAGAAATCGAAAGAGAATGCTCCTACAGGAGCTCACAGAACGCCAGAATCCTCGTACCCTCCTCTTCCTCCTCCTCCTCCTCTTCTTTCTCCTACTCATTCCTCCTCCCGCTGCCCTCCGTCCTCCTCCCTCCGCCCTCCATTCCTGTTCCTCATGAGTGATGCCTCCCTGTCGCGCCTCAAGACGTGTGAGTAGGGCGGCCTGGGCGTTTCGCCTGGGACTTCCTCGCCATGTATGATCCTGAAGCTCAAAAGGTGAAACGGATTCGCTGGATGGGTGGGTGGTTTTCACAATGAGGCTCTCGCCTGAGCGCCGCGCACACTTGTCTTGAAAATTGGCAAGGTCTTCGAGGATGGCGGGCGCCTCCTTTTCAAGATGTGGCTCTAACCTCAGCGCCGCGCGCACTTGTAAGTATCCAAGTTAGCGACAGTTTTAACGATGGAGGGCGGTTCTTTTTCAACATGTGGGTCTTGCCCTAGCGCAAGGCACATTTGTCTCATTCTGGAACGATTGACGATTGTCAGACCGCAGCGATGACTCTGATTCGCGATGCTGAAATCCCAGGAACGGCTCTCTGACACGATTCAAGATTGTCAGGACGCCAAAGTCACGTTGATTTGCGGCGCCGCGGCGCTGAAGTCCCAGGAATGGTGTTTCGGCACGACGCAAGATTCTCAATCGGTTGTCTTCCGATGGGCACTTCCCGCAATTAAAACAAATCCTGTAATTAGGAACATGTTCTGACCGTTTTCGGCCTCCGCGGGCATCTACGGCCCCCCAGACTGTCAAAACACGAAAAAGGATGATTACCCCCAGGGGGATACGCTAAAAGCAATAAAGGTGAAGACGAGGAGAAGCACGGCTGGAAAACCCTTACAGTGTGGGCGCGGCCGCAAGACACCCTCGCAGGAAACCCAACCCTGAGAACCCGCGCGCGAGGTACACCAGAGGGGAAACCCGGAGCACCCTAAACGCAGCAGCTCCTTCATGGCTGCGGGAAGTCACCGCGCAGCGCGAGGAGCGAAGAAATCCAGGACACCCTGACGAGAAGCAGATGGTTTCTTGATGCGCGCCCCCGCTGTAGAACAAATGCAGCGGGGCCAAGGCGGTTTGCCCGGCCATGTGCACCTCAACTTTTGTGTTGCAGCGATCTGTGGCCGTCCGGGCCAAGCATGTGGCCGACATCCGCGCGAGAGCACGGCGGGGGAATCTCGAGCCAAGTGGCTGCTGGACGGGGCGTCCTTGTCGGGGGCGGCCAAGAGGGGGGTGTCCAAGAGGGGGGGTGCAAATCATGACCGGCGGCACGTGCGCGGCCCAGCGGGGGGGCCAGGGACGTGATGGAATCAGAAGAGGCGCCATGAAATCTGGAGAAATATCATGGCCCCCGCCATGATATCCCCCCCCCCTAGTCATCACCCCTCTCTTTGCCGCCCCCGACCTTGGCCTCCCCGTCCCCCCTGTGGGACTCTCTTGTGACCTTTTTGTTAAAACGCCGTCAGGAAACCTCAGAACCAAACAAGAACAAACAATATGGGAAATAGGTCGTGACATCCGTGGGCCCCACCCTGGAACATCGATGCCACGAGAGAGAGAGAGAGAGAGATAGAGGAAGAGACAGAAAGAGAGAGTGTGAGAGAGACATGTCTGGCAGAACGGGCAGTAGCGCCCTGCTGAACGGCCGAAGATGAACGGCCGAAGACGAGACGATTGGGAGCAGCAACTTGGAACGTCCATGCCGAAGACTCTCCGACTCACAATACAAGGTGGAACACATGTTTGAACGAGGCCCGATCGACATCACTGTGCAACACATGTGTTTGGAATTGGCGTACAAAAGCATGTTGTGAAAGAGGCGGTCGCCGTACCAGAGAACATACCAATATTGGGTACTTGTGGAAGGCCAGAAGCACTGGCAAAGGCAAGCGGACGAGGGGCTTGAGGAGGACGGGCAGGAGATAGACGGGAGGATCATCACTGGCAGGCGGGAGAAGATTGGTGAGGGGGGAAATGCCGAAAAATGAAGCACTGGAGCCGCAGAAGGGATTCGCTGGAATCCGGTGTTGTCCACAGAGAGGTACTGAAGGCGGAGAAGAGAAGTGAAAGGGCCCTGGGACACACAATTCAATTCACACAAACAACAGGATCCCCCGAATTTTCATATATTTTCTGGGTTTCTGTCTTCCCCCACAACTTCCCATGTTTTCCTATATGTCTGGGGAATCGACGATTAATTGTGTCTGTGTGTTTTTCCCCTCCTGAAGAAGAGGAGGCTCGCTCGCTCGCTCGCTGGCTGCAGCTGTGGCCCCAGGGGCCAAGAGTCCCGAGCGATGTCTGGCTGCCGGGCGCCCGGGATGCACGATGCCCCCGTCGGTGGCAAGCTCATCGGGAACCCTCCTCCTCCTCCTCCTCCTCCTCCTCCTCCTCCTCCTCCTCCTCCCTCCTCCCTCCTCCCTCCTCCCTCCTCCCTCCTCCCTCCTCCCTCCTCCCTCAGTGCGGCGCAGGGTCGAAAGGCCCACGCCGCGCCGCTGATCGAAACCGGCGCCCCCGCGGGACGCAGGGACAGAGAGCAGCAGAGCCAGGGGAACGGACGGCCACTCGGGCCTCGCACCGCGGGACGCCGCGCGAGACGCATCGCACACGAACAGCCTTGCCTCGGAAGCCCGAGCAGTGCCGAAGGTCCACTCCCAGACAGCAGCAGCACGACGGGGCGAACCCCAAAGGGGGGAGCCGGCGCCATCCCCGCGCCGTGGCCCGAGCGGCGAGGCCCCCAGGCATCCGCTGGCGGGTGCCCAGGATCCCGCGCGCCGACAGGCCCGCAGCAGGGCACGGCACGACGAACTGCCCACAGCCGCTCGCCCCGCGACTCGTGACTCCTGCGTGTCGGCGGCGGCGCGTCGGGGGACGGACGCCTCACCTCCTCACTGAGAGGTCCTTCCCGACGATCAGCCCCTGCCAAAACATGTGACACGTGCAACTGGGTGGGTACCCCAGGGCAAGTAGGCACGAAGGCCCCATGGGACTTCTGGACCACACGGCTCCGCCACTCCACCAAATGCACGATCCCCGCGCGTGGAAGCTCAAGGTGGCTCCAGCGTCACGGGCGTAGCTGAGCGCCACGGCCCCGGGCAAGGTGCCGCGGGGCAGGGCCAAAAAAGACGAGCCGGCATGCTGACACCAAACCGTGAAGCGCACATGGCATTGTCAATGTCCCCGCGGCGCTGGGCTGAGCACCAAGATACGGTACCCAACCGAACAGTAACTGGCCCCCCCGCCGCGGGGGGAGACGGAGGAGACGGAGGGGGAGAAGGAGGAGGAGGAGGAGGAGGAGGAAGAAAAGGAGGAGGAGGAGGAGGATGGCGGAGGAGGAGAAGGACGGCGTGGCTGACAACCCACGCTCGCTGCAGCGTCCTGACTCTACCTCTGCACTCGGAGCCGTCCCGCGCCGCTCCTTGGGGCCGATGGCGCAGACCGCCGCCCGGTCTCCACGGGGTTGAACATTCCCACCTTGGGCGAGCGCGGATCCCACCCTCCGCCCGATCACATCATCGGCCTCCGATCTGTCATGTTCGGAGACAGCTCCTGGGAAGTCGTTGTAAGAACTTGTGCGTGAAGGCCAATAAGCCAGATTAGGCGGCCGCCAAGCCGGATTAGGCCGAATGAAGCCCAGGATTCAGGTAAATCCCACCAGCTCTTTGTTCCAAGGTGGTATAACGAATTCTTTGCCTCCTCTTCCCAAAAAATATCTTCCCTCCGGGGAGGTGTACCTTCCCCACCTCACCCCTGGGCAAGGACGGGGGGGGGCGGGTCCCGAGGGGTTAGAGTGCCCAAGCATGGCTCCAAGAGAGCGTCCGATGCTCCGAGATGCTTCCAGGCAGCCTATGATGTTTCAATCCATCTTCTGGCGAACTTCCAAGAGACCCGACGAGGGCCACATGACGGCTCCGAGTGCCTTCGGAGCCCCCCCCTTCCTTTGATCGATAGCCTCGAAGAGGGCCCGAACAGGCACTCCAGGGCCCCCACGAGGGCCCCAAGAGAGCTCCAAGAGAGCCCCAAGATGGCCCTAAAACAAACCAGTAGAGCTCCAAGAGGACCCCAAGAGAAATCCAAGAGGCGAGTTGAGGGCTCTGTCCTCGACCTCGTTGTCATCCTTCTCCTCCTCCTCCTCCTCCTCCTCCTCCTTCTCATCCTCCTCCTCCTCGTCCTTGCCCTCATCGGCTTCCTTTTCCTTTTCGTCCTCTTCCTGGTCATCGTCGTCGTAGTCCCCCTCCTTTTACTCCTCCTCCTCCTCCTCCTCCTCCTCCTCACTCCCTTGTCCCGACGCTGGCTCCATGGATGGCGATAAGGAGGCCCCCCAAGGCCAACCCCTTGCTCCCAGAGATCTCTCTGTCCACCCTGGCTGGACGCTTTGTTTCACTATATGTCTCGTCGTCCCATTTCCCGTCAGCTCTCATGGGCAGGGTTTCTCAATGGGCTCGTGGTGATTTGCGAAGCGTGGAGAATTTGTGCAGTATAAAGCGGGACGGACGATGCTTAAGCGGGGCGATGTCGGAAGAGGATAGTCTCGACCATGCATATACCAGCGCAATTGCAGAATTTGTCCTCCCAGGAATTCCATTCTTAGCTAAGAAATCCGTTCGACACGGCGCTGAAGTCTGCTAAAACTTCCCAAGCTCGATTCGATTACAGGCAAATTGGGCTTGCATGCGTGAGATACTTTTTTTCCTGGGGCAGGCGTTAATACGTACTCCGCGCAAGTGCAAAGAACCCCATGATTTTCGCAAAGAGCAAGCCACCGCACATTGCTGGCCGAGGGTATGGAAGACGAGACCAAGAACGTTTGACGGTGCATGGGGCGATGCGGACGAAAATCCTCACAATTGCCATGAATCAACGGCCATGGCATGGCGATGGAATGGCGACGACTGTGAATCAATCGTGGGAATCCTCTTGTCACCATTGGGCGAAGTTACACAAACCGCAACCGTAATCACGGTACAGGTTTCGCACACTCCGCAAGGCCACAAGTCAGCATGCTGCGATCAAGCAGACGAATGACTTCCCGAGCGCAGGACACACCCCCGCCATGCGATGGGCGGGGCTGGCCAGGCCAGACCACCTGCAGCAGGCCGTGGGTCTGTGCGTCGGAGCGACAGGAACACCAGCCCGTGCGGCCGGGGTGCACTCGCTGCAGCTGCACAGAACCCGACTGGGAGGGGTGTACTAGACACAGATATGCGCATGCATACGCAACCATGTGTATAAACACATACTCATACGCACGAGGTCAAGGAAGCAACACATGCGATGCATAGAGGTATACGATGGAGAACATGGAAGGGAGAGGGGGGGAGAGAGAGAGAGAGAGAGAGAACGCAGCATATATATATATATATATGTAAATATAGAGGCAGCAATAATGAGCGAGAGCGAGAGAGTGAGACTGAGAAAGAGAAAACCACTACAACAAACAAGAGAGAGAGAGAGAGAGCGACAGAGAATAGCAGAAGAGAACCGAGGGAGGGGGGCAGGACAACGCGTGCGCAAACCGGGCCTGGCCAGCGTCGGGCCAGCGCGGGCATGCGCGTGCGGCCGCGCGCGGGCGCCTTCCGCTTTTGCGAGGCGGGTACCTTGCCGTCGCTCGGACGTCAATTTCCCGTGCATTGCTCGGTTTCGTGCGTGTGTTGTTTTGCTCGATGGTCCAGGATGGTCCTCGATGGTTCTCGCCGAGACAAAGATGCACACGTCCGAGCGATGCCAGGGTACGCGTTCCGATCCCAACATCAAGTTGTGCCACATCTGCGTCTTCTGCTTTTGGGAAGGGGAGGGTGGGAATGGGCGAGGCCCTCCGACTCGCCCGGCCTGGCGAACTTGACCACCAACCCCACTCCCACGGCGCAGGGTCGCCCCGGCCCCGCCCTCTCCGAGCAGGTGACCGCATGTGAACCCCCGACCCCCACCCCCACGACTTCCAAGGAGGAGTGGGGGTTCACTTCGCTCGGGAGCTCCCGAACCCCCACATCCCCTTAGAAATCGTGGCAGGGGAGCACAGAATCGAATCGAGAAGTCGAATCGGCGATCGGCATGAATCGGATCGACGAAAATCGGCAGCCGAGTCGAGAAACATCGAATCGGCAGACATCGGCAGGCTAGTAGGCCTCCATTGAGAAATCGGATTCCGAATCGGAATCCAAAATCGAATCGAATCGAATCAGAATCGGAACCCATCGAAATAGAATCGAATCGAATCGGAGGAATCGAAATGAGCCCTGCGTGGGGGGTTGGGGTCGGGTACGCATGTGGTCACCAACCGAAACACTTCGACCGCTCCGAGCGCGGCAAGAGCCGAGGCCCACCGCGCACAGGGAGGAGGAGGAGGAGGAGGAGGAGGAGGAGGAGGAGGAGGAGGAGGAGGAGGAGGAGGAGGGGAGAGGAGGAGGAGGAGGAGGAGGAGGAGTTGGGGAAGAAGAGGAGGAGGACGAGGTGGGGGAGGTGGAGGAGGAGGACGAGGAGGAGAAGGAGGAGGACGAAGAGGAGGGGAGGAGGAGGGAGGGGAGGAGGAGGAGGAGGAGGAGGAGGAGGAGGAGGAGGGAGGAAGAGGTGGAGGAGGTGGAGTAGGAGGAGGAGGAGGACGAGGAGGTGGAGGAGGAAGAGGAGGAGGAGGAGGAGAGGAGGATAAGGAGGAGGAGGCGGAGAGAGGAGGAGGAGAGAGGAGAGGAGGAGGAGGAGGAGGAGAGGAGGAGGAGGAGGAGGAGGAGGAGGAGGAAGAGGTGGAGGAGGAGGAGGAGGAGAAGGAGAGTGGAGGAGATGGAGGAGGAGGAGGACACTGTGGCCGAGGGGGCAGCGTCCGTCGCCGGGGCGGCGCCACGGCTGAGGCGCCCGCTATGCGCACCTCGAACATGTAGCGCCCGGACCTGCGAGGGGGGGGTGGCACCCCCACGCAGGCGTGCACTGGGACTTGTCCTCCTCCTCCTCTCCTCCTCCTCTTCCTCCTTTCCCTCCTCCTCCTGCTCCCCCTCCTCCTCCTCCTCCTCCTCCGCCTCCTCGTGCTCCCCGTCCTTCCCCCACTCGTCCCCCTCCCAGAATCATGAGCCAAAGGGCTCCTCCCTGTTCTCGCTATCCTCCTCCTCCTCGTGATAATCCTCCTCCTCCTCCTCCTCCTCCTCCTCCTCCTCCTCCTCCTCCTCCTCCCCCTGCCTCCCTCTCTCCTCCTCCTCCTCCTCCTCCTCCTCCTCCTCCTCCTCCTCCTCCTCCTCCTCCTCCTCCTCCTCCTCCTCCTCCTCTTTGCCGTTCTCGTCCAGGGGGGGGGCACGTGGGCCGCCAGCGCTGCTGCAAAGGCGCCGGTGTCCCCAGGGACCTGCACTGGAGCGGCCCGATCCACGGAAGCGGGGGGGTCTGCTCGTGGGCGGTGGGTGAGCGTTGAGCCCGGCTCGGTTCCTCCTCTTCCTCCTCCTCCTCCGCCTCCTCCGCCTCCTCCTCCTCACATCCCCTCCTCTGAGCTCCACCAGAACTGAGTCAGAGATAGCCCCTCCCAAAACCGGATATCCAAGCTTCGAGCGTTCACCAGGCAGGCTTTGCCGCAAGGCTTCTTGCTGGTTCGTGGAATGCAGCAGGGGCCCGACCACAAGAGACCTTGCACGAGAAACCCAACCCTGAGACCCCAGGACGTCCATGGATGTTTGGCGTGGGAACGCCAAGCCTTTCATTGCAAAACCATCGAAACCCAAGAAGAAGCTCAGGGCACCCTGCAGGCAAGCATGGTGCTTCTTGGCATGGGCCTCAGCTGCACACTGGTGTGAGGGGCAACGATAGGTGGGACTGGCATAGGGGGGGATGCATCGACCCGGAATCGGCGATACATCGCCAATAGATCGGCGATAGGCCTTAGATAATGAATCCGCACCTTCCTGGGCAGGTTGGGGCTATCGGGCCCCTATCGGCGATCCATGGGTGATTGGGGGTCGATGCATCTTCCCCTATGCCTATCACCCCCTATCGTGGCCCCTGATGGTGGGTGCGGGGCCCGCCCCCGCCGGCGTTCCTCGGGCTGCCGCGCTGGTGGCCCTGGGTTCCTCGGAAGGGGGTGCCCGAACGGTGCTGGGCAATGCGGTGCACTGCCGCTTAACGCCGAGCTCATCGCCAAGCCGTGGCAAGCAATGCCAATAGGGGAACGAAGAATGACGTAAACATAAAAACTCGGAGGTCCGCGCGGATTTCTCGGATCGGCGCTGGGGCCCCCTGGCGGCGCCTCCGGCGCCGCCGCTGGCGCGCTCCGCGCGCCAGGGAGGGGGATCCAGCGCGGATCCAAGAAATCCGCGCGGACCTCCGAATTTTTATGTTTATGTTATTTTTCCGTTCCCCTGGAACAATGCCGTGCAATGCCAAGCCAACAATGCCGTGCAGTGCGGGGCAATGCCAAGCAACGCATGCGAACCAATGCAAAGCCACGCAGAGCAACGCCAAGCAACGCCAAGCAACGCCAAGCGATGCCGAGCAATGCCAAGCAAGGACCCCAAGCAATGCCAATCAGCACCATGCACCGATTCCAAGCAACGCCGAGCATTATCAAGCAATGCCAAGTGATAAAACGCAAGGCCAATCAATACCAAGCAGTGCCAAGCAAGAATGCCCAGCAATGCTAGGCATTGCGATGCAGTGTCAAGCAAATACTCTTGGCTGCATTCGCGTTGCCCAGAACTGCGTTGAGTCGCTTTGATGGTAAGGAGACCCAGCATCGGGAGATCGGGCCGACTCGGAGAGTGCGTGGGATAGGGGTGCACCGCCACGGAGTCGAAATCGAACTAAAACGAAAACGCCAGGATGCACAACAGCGCCATGTGGCGGATTTCGGAAACCCTGTACCCAAAAACGTCTTCATATCTTGGACGCGTCTCTTTTACTTCCGCCGCCTTCCGCCGAGCTTCGGCCGGCTTCCGCTGGCGGAGGCGGCCTCGTTTTACTTCCGCCGACCTTCCGCCGCCTTCCACGGCGGAAGAGATGACAACTCCCTCGATCCTCAAAGACAAGGCCCTTCCTGAAACGCTCCGTGTGAGCATCGGGACACATCGGATCGCCCGAAAGTCGAAGTCGAGCCGGATCGGGGCCAGCGGGATCGACATCGAACCGAGATCGAATCGAAACACCAACACACACACGCAAACACACAAAGAGCACGCGCGCACACACTCATCAGCACATACACACGCACACACCCATACAAGCACACAAGCACACAACAACACACGAACACACACACAGACACACACACACACACAAACACACAAAGCAACACCACATTCACACATAAACGCACACACAAACACACTAAACACACATTCACACACACAGACGCATTCACACATTCACACACACACACACACACGCACGCATACCGCTGGCCGTCACCCCCCCTCCTTTGCCGCCCTCGAGGAACAAAACGGGCCCCGACCAGGGCCGCGCCTGGCGTCTCTTCTCTCCTCCTTCCAGGAAGCCCGGCGCCGCTGCTGCGCTGGCGGGCGGCGGCGCGCGCTGCCGAGTGGGCCGCGGCTGGCAGGGACTGCGCAGGCCACGAGACGCGCGGTGCTCGTGCAGTCGTCGTGCTGCCACGCCGCGGCGCTGCGGTGCCGCGGCGCGGGCCGTGGAGCCGGACGCGGTGCCTCCGCGGCGAGCCTCCTCGGGGGGAAGCGAGCGGCGGCGCGAGCCTCCTCGGGAAAGCGGCGGGGCTTCTCGGAGCCCCCCCCCGGCCTTCCGAGAAGTCTCCCAGGCCTCCTCCGGAGGCGCAGGAAGCGTCCCAGCGCGAAGGCCTCCTTCTGAGCCGCGCCGGCGCCTTCTGCCTCAGTGCGTCCTCTCGCTTTCCCCCCAGGGGCCCGCTGCCGAGTGTCGCACCGTCACGGTGTCGCCGCGTGGTGTCGCGACTTCGCCGGTGTCGTGGCGTCGTGGTGTCGTTGTGCCGTGGCGTCGGGGCGTCGCAGGCACGCGGTGCCGCAGTGCCAGGACGTCGCTGTGCTGCTCTCTCGTCGTCGTTTGCTCGTCGGCGTCGGGGTGCTTCGGTGCCGCGGCGCCACGGTTCGAAGCGTCTGCAGGTCGAAACAGGGGATCGGTTGTGGATCAAGTGAGACTCGATGTTGGAGCATATCTTGGATACTTGCAGGTCAGTCGTGGGGGCATTGGGAGCAAGTTATGACAAGACTGTGGAAACTGCTCGCTGTGAAACAAACCATAGTACAGTGTGAACCATGTGCGCATCAATTTCGAATGAATTGTGAACCAGTCGTGGAGAAACTGTGTACTAGTCTTGAACCAAGTGTAACTGGAATGTAAACAAAAGGCATCACACAAAGACAACTTGCGGATCAAGTGCGATTCAGTTACGGAACAAAATGGAACTTGCGTATCATACCCCATGCGCGACCACACACACACACACACACACACGTCGACCCAACAACACGTTTACACGCACACATGTCCGTGAATCTATCGGGGGAGGGCTGCGAGGAGATATATGCACGGATCAACTACGAATGCTACTAGGGGTGAGTTCTGACGGACAGCAGTGGGGAAGCAGAAAACAAGCGAGAGAAACAAGCGAACGAACCAACACGCATGTGGCGCGAGTGAACGTGTCGATATACCAGGAGAAAAAGTCGGAAGATCATGATGAGGCAGTGTGTCATCCCTGTAGCTCAGCCGACCTGATGGCACATGATGATGTTGAAGTTTTTTGAGAAGTCTCCCTGCAGGCCAATTTGCACTGTGGTCTGTGAAGCACACGGGTCGCATTGGCATGACCTACTGCTCGCTTTTTTAATGGCGGTGCGAAGGAGGGTCAAAAAACAATCCGTGGGCAAGCGCACGGTGCTAGAAACATAGAACAAAAAACGCCATAAACATAAACTGTTGGCGCTCCGCGCGGATTTCTTGGATCTGCGCTGGACCCCCCTCCCTGGCGCGCGGAGCGCGCCAGGGGTGGCGCCAGAGGCGCCGCAAGGTGGACCGAGCGCGGATCCAAGAAATCCGCGCGGATCGCCAAAAGTTTATGTTTATGGTGTTTTTTCTCCTTCGAGGCATGGGAGATTGTGCGACTAGACATGCGATGACACCGTACGCTGGTGCGTCCCAAGAGGACACTGTGGCCAGCCAGGGGTGGGGAGGAGGAGGAGGAGGAGGAGGAGGAGGAGGAGGAGGAGGAGGAGGAGGAGGGGGAGAAGGAGGAGGAGGACGAGGAGGAGGAGGAGTTGAATGAGGAGGAGGAGGAGGAGGAGGAGGAGGAGGACGTTGTGGCCAGCCAGGGGCGGGGAACACCATTCGCTGCAGCTCCAGCGGGCCCTCTCACGCCCGCGCCAACACGCTCGAGCAGGGCCGCCAATACGGGCCTCGCACGGCGGCTCTCCCGAGGATTCCCGCATGACTTCGGCTTGGCCTGAGCGCCGCCGGGGCGAGCGCAGCTCTTGAGCAGGGACCAACAGCCCCGGCATTCCTGTAGGCCTACCACGACATGTTCTTAGCTAGAACCCGAACGCGTTTTGAGAACAAGAACGCAAGATTCGTAGACCATACGCCCGATGTGTTAAGACAAGACAGCCTCAGCCAGAAACGTTCCAAGGACATGTCGTGCAGGCCACAAAAAGATCTCGGAACACTTTCTTTGATGGGCCTATAGGCGACCCGGGACGCTTCGCCACTGCTTGAAGCGCTGTCGGCGGGCACAGCGGCCTCGAGGAAGGCGCGCAACCGGGGACTCGGCGTGGGCCCCCGACGGAAACGGGAGAAAACTTCAAGGCCAATACCTCGGCTCGGGGGCCGCCGAGCGGCCGCGCCGGCATGCGGAGGCGAGGCAGAACCGCGTGTCGGGGATGGACAGACCTGCCTTTAGTAAAACGTGGTTTACTGAAATTGACCTGAGACCCGAACCTGGCGGGCACAAGCCTGGAAAATCACGGCCGCGGCGCCCTCTCGAGAGCCGACAACGGACAATTCGCTACCCGACGTGTCACTGTTTGGGGGTCCTGTCCGCCCCCGAGCGTGGCCACTAACGAATTCCGTTGCACGGTCCGTGGCGCAGGAGGCAGAGCATGCGTTCCGGATGCCCTGGGCCACGTGGGTCATTAGCGCTTTTGCGGCTGCACGGGATCCGGCGCGCCCCGCTCGCGGGGGCGGACCTGGCGCACCGCACGTCCGGCTGCCCCGCTCCCCGGGCGTCCAAGACTCCGTCGCCTGCAGTGGAAGCCAGTCCACAAGAAACCTTCCACAAGAAACCTTCCACAAGAAACCCCTCCTCCTCCAACTCCTCCTCCTCCTCCTCCTCCTCGTCCCCTTCCGCCTCCTCCTCCTCTTCCTCCTCGTCCTCCTCGTCCTCCTCCTCCTCCTCGTCTTTTTCCTCCTCCTCCTTCCTTCCTTCCTTCCGCGTTCGGAGCTGCATGATCTTAGGAGGCCGCATGCGAACACTACAGTGGAGGCCAGTCCACAAGAAACCTCCCACAAGAAACCCAACCCTGAGACCTCAGGACGTCCCTGGATATTTGGTGTGGAAACGTCACGCTGTCCCTAGAAAAAAGCCCAATCGAAGCCCAAGAAACCCAGAGCACCCTGGAGGCAAGCAGGATACTTCCTTGGCACGGGCCTCCACTGTAGGCCACCCGAACTCGCGCAAAAGGCGCCCCACGATTCGGCGGAGGACAAACCTCCCTTCAGTAAACCACCCTTTAACGAGAACGGCCCAGGACCGAAACCGACGGACCTGGACCCGCAAAAATGACGGCCGCGACGCCCTCTCGCCAACTTCGTGCTCCGCGCTCCGCGAAGCGCGAGAGCGCGAATAACTTCGCGCTCTCGCGCCGCCCCCCCAAAGGGAGGAGAGGAAGACGAGGAGGATGGGGAGAAGGAACGAGAACCGCGAAGCGCGAATAACTTCGCGCCCTCGAGGGTCGGGCCAGGCGAAAGGGGGGGATAGCAAAGGGAAGGGTTGGGAATCAGCTCACGTAGCTGATTTTCTCGGCGCCTCCCGGCGCCGGAGACGGCCATGTATCGAGGAATGGCCCCCTCGGTGGGGCTGAAACCAGCTGTATGCAGCAGATTTCGTAGCCCCCCCTTTCCCTATCCCCCCCTTTCGTTCGGCCCGAGAGGGCGGCCTCGTTCTCTCTCCGCGAATAACTTCGCGCTCTCGCGCCGCCCACCCCAAGGGAGAAGAGGAGGAAGAGGAGGAGGGGGAGAAGGAACGAGGACGAGGAGGAGGGGGAGAAGGAACGAGAAAACCGCGAAGCGCGAAGCACTTCGCGCCCTCGAGGGCGCCCCCGTTCTCTCTCCGCGCCCCCGCGCCCCCGCGCCGCCCTCCTGTGGCCAGGGGCCGCCCCCCCGCGGCCCAGACCGCGGCGCCGCGCGCGCCGCGCTCGGTCCTCTCCCCGGCGCCTCCGCGGGTGGCCCGGCCTCCACCTCTGGGCTTATGTCGGGCCTGTCCGCCCACAGGGGGGATTTTCGACGAAAAGTAAAAGATGCCCCTCAAATAATCAAAAATAAACAAGAAGTCGTCAACAAATAATCAAACAATAAATCCAAGAAGTCGACGAAACATAAAAAATGCCCCCAAATGGTCAAAACATAATCAACAAGTAGCCTGGCTAATATTTTTTGATTTTTGGTGTACTTTTGTGGTATTTTCATTTTTCGTCGAAAATCCCCCTGTAGGAGGACAGGCCCGACATAAAAACCTGGGCGTGCAGCACGCCCTCCCAGAGGACGCGGGTTTGGGCAGGCACGTCCCCCGAGAGGCGGATCTTGGACGACAAATTGAAAGCACTCGAGGGTACCAAACAATTCACGAAAATGGTCAAACCAATCGTCCCCGGCCTACAGTAGGGGCCCGTCCACAAGAAACCTTCCACAAGAAACCCAACCCTGAGACCCCAGGACGTCCATTGATTTTTTGGTGTGGCAACGTTACGCTTTCAATCACAAAACCATCGAAACCCAAGAAACCCAAGGCACCCTGGAGGCAAGCAGGGTGTTTCTTGGCATGGGTCTCCACTGTATTTTTCTGACTAGTTTTAAATCCTCCCCCTGCAGAAGGCACAGGCCCGACTTGCGACCCGGGGCGACGAGCTCGCCCGGCGGAGCGGCGCAGGCCTCGGGAGCAGGGCTGGCGCGAGCTCGGCACGCACGGCGCGCCTGTTTGCGCGCGGGGTGCGAGCGCCGCCGGGCCGCCGGCCCTCAAGGGGTGCTCGGCGGGGCAGCGTCGGGGGCGGGAAGCCTCGGGCTGGCATTAAGTCGGGCCTGTCCCCCCACAGGGAGATTCTCGACGACCCCAAAAAACAAACATACCCCAAGAAAATCAAACAGTATTCAAAGAATAGTCCCCAGACTATTTGTTGACTGTGTTGGAGGTATTCTTTATTTTTCGTCGAAAATCCCGCTGTAGGGGGACACGCCCGACTTGAGGCTGGCATCGGCGATGCGTGGCGGATGGGTCGGCGACGGGCCCCCGAGGGCGACTCCGCGCCCCGTCCTGGGCGGGGTGGGGCTGCCCGTCCCCCGGCGGCGCGGAGTGGGCGATCGGGGGGTCGAGGCGCCCCGCCCCCGCTTGGGCCTGCCCCTCCCCCTCCTCCATCTCCTCCTCCTCCTCCTCCTCCTCCTCCTTCCTCCTCCTCCTCCTCCTCCTCCTCCTCCTCCTCCTCCTCCTCCTCCTCCTCCTCCTCCTCCTCCTCCTCCTCCTCCTCCTCCTCCTTCCTCCTCCTCCTCCTCCTTCCTCCCCTCCTCCCCCGAGCCCCGAGCCTACCCATGGCGACTCCGCCCCGTCCTGGGCGGGGTGGGCTGCCCGGCCCCCGGCGGCGATGAGTAGGCGATCGGGGGGTCGATGCGCGCCCCGCTCGAGCCCCGAGCCTACCCATGGCGACTCCGCCCCGTCCTGGGCCCTCGTTCCTCAGCGCGGGTCGGACGAGAGGAGGGGACAGGAGGAGGAGGAGGAGGAGGAGGAGGAGGAGGAGGGAGAAGGAGGAGGAGAAGGAGGAGGAGAAGGAGGAGGAGAGGAGGAGAGGAGAGGAGGAGAGGAGAGGAGGAGGAGGAGAGGAGGAAGTGGAGGATGAGGAGGAGGAGGAGGAGGAGGAGGAGGAGGAGGAGGAGGAAAAGGAGGAGGAGAAGGCGCCCCTGGCGGGGATCAATGGGCGATGGGGGGTCGATGCGCCCCCCCCCCCCCGAGCCCCGAGCCAATCCCCCCAACGCTGCCCCTGCATGTATCGGGTCGGGCGAAAGGAGGGGATACCAAAGGGGAGGGGTGAGAATCAGCTCACGTACCTGATCTTCCCGGCGCCTCCCGGCGCCGGGAGGCGACTATGTATCGAGGAATGGGCCCCTCGGTGGGGCCGAACCCAGCTGCATGCAGCAGATGTTGTAACCCCCCCCCTTTCCCAATCCCCCCTTTTCGTCTGGCCCGAATGTAGGCCCCGTGCTGTGCTCTCGGAGATCACGGGGCAATCAAAAGGCACCGATACCGCTACTGCCCGGACCTCTCTGGGGGGTGCGTGCTGACCAAAAAACTTCGAAGCGAATCCAGCGGTGGCGACGAGGGCCTCCCAGAGGGGGCGAACGGAGGGGGAAGACGGGCGAAGAAGGTAGCGGGATGGGTGCCTCGTCCCTCCTCTGAGGTCAGCCGTGGACGTAGGCTGCGCCCTCGCCGATGGTGGACGTCGACTGCACGCTGGAGCCCCGATGTCGCCGGGCGCCCTCCGAGTGGCGCTCGCTGTGCAGGTGGAAGGTCGGGACGGCCTGGGGGCGGAGCGCACGCAGCTTGAATCCACGGTGGCTCAGCGACGGCCAGGTCCGTAGCATCGCATCGCGACGAGGGCTGCGGCTCGCAATTCGTGATGATAGGTGGGCGCGGCCGCTCTTGCCCTGCCCGCAGGGTCAGCTTTCAACGTGTGGTGAATTTGGAAGCTCATCACTGCGATCTGAAGGCAGCCCTGCAGGAGATACTCGGATCCATAATCTGGTATTGGACCAAGCCCCAGACGTGTGACAGAACAGGCGGGGAGGACGCCACGAGGGATAGCAAGAAGGTGGAAGGGACGAGGGCAAACACGGTAGTGCTGGAAAGAATCAGGGGCTTGGCATCCAAACAAACACTGACACTCCGCAACGCTCGGGGTGCGTGCGGACGTGGTTCATCCGCCGGACAATGTTTTGATGTGCGCCAAAGCCCACGAAGGAGGAGGCCGAGCTAGGATGGATCGGAGTTCCTCCCATCTCCGCCCGAGCTCCGCAACGGGGACCTGCGTGCAAGGGGAAGCCAGGAACAAATCCTTCGGGCAAGGAGGGAGGGAAACGAGTCGGGAAAAACGAGGAGGTGAGAGAATGAGTTGGGATCCGCTGGGGGCGGGGACGTCTCACCTTCAGCCGGGCGCTGTGGAGCCCAACTCTTGCAGCACGGGTAGCCGTGTGCCACGCCTGACGGGCCATGCCTGGCGGGGCCCATGACTCCGAGAGCAAACTCTCAAAATATGAGCATGGGTGTCGGGTTGTTCCAGCACGCCAGACTCGGGAGCCTACGCGAGAAGCGCGTAGAGCCTCCGTGCATGTCCGCCTTGAGGAGGAGGAGGAGGAGGAGGAGGAGGAGGAGGAGGAGGAGGAGGAGGAGGCGGAGGAGATGGAGGAGGAGGAGGAGGAGGAGGAGGAGGGGAAGGAGGAGAAGGAGGAGGAGGGGGAGGAGGAGGAGGGTGAGAGGAGGAGGGGGAGGAGGAGGAGGAGGCGGCGGAGGAGGAGGAGGCTCCTTCGAGGGGAGAGGCCCCGCCTGCCTCATCGTCAGGGATACGTGAGGGGTTCACCGGCCTTCTTAGGGGAAGTCCCTCCCTGGGGTCACAATATCCAAGATAGCTCCAAGATGGCCCCAGATATCTGGAGATGCCTTCCAAGATCGCGCAAGATGGTCCAACCTGGTTCACGATTAACTCCAGCATTCCCCCGAGAGGCCCCGCTGCCGCTCAACGGCATGAAACCTCCCAACGATACCCGCGATATCAAATTATATCAGTATGTGCCCACTGGCCCTTTCGCGCCCGATGGTCTCCTGACGAAGGCCTCGCGCCACCCTGATAAACACGCCCCCATACATGGCGGGCCCCGGAAACCCTGAACCCGCAGATGTTGCCTTATCTCAGGGGCCCTCGTTTTGCGTCCGCCAGCTTCCGCCGACCATTCTCTGAGGCCCAGGAACCATCCATTCGAGGGTGTCTGTGTATATTTGTCTTGTGGCGGAGACCCCTACCTCGACCCCTGGAGGCCCCACCACAATACTCCGCAAGGCGGCGCTCCCGTTAGGTCGGGCATGTCCCCTCACAGGCGGATTTTGAACGAAAGTTCAAACATAGCCAAAAAGAAACAAAAGCATGGCCAAACATGCTATAAAAACCATCGTCCCCAGATGATCCACCAGTTTTGAATATTCCCCCTGTGGAGGGACAAGCCCGACCTGACGCTCCCGCGAGCTGCCACGCGGAGCCGAGCTCCCGCCGGGTCTCCGGGAGACGACCTGCGCCCCGACCCGGCACTGTCTTCAGGGCCGCCGAAGGTAAATCACAGGCAGCGGCACAGCAGAGGACGATGTGCAGCTGGGCTGGCCCACGGCACGGGAGGATGCAATCTAGAGGTGATCGGAGCCCCAGGCAGGCGGGAAGACGGTAGGGGACGACGGCGAGAGGAAACAGCTCTAGGAATCACGATCTAGTGAACAACGCTGTCAAAACGATCCTGGAGGACGAGGAGGAGGACGAGGAGGAGGATAGGGACCTCCCAGATGAGGTCGAAGTAGATGGGGAGGGAGGATCTCGCCACATCGCCGATGCATCGTCGATGCATCGGCGACGTCGGCGATCCAGCGGCGACGTCCGCATGGAGAAGATCGGGCTCAACACCGAGCCACGATCCTCCGACCCTATGTGTTCCGACCCCATCTGGCACGCCTGGAGAGAGGGGGTGAGGGGAGCACCCGTGCGAGCGACAAATCCGACTCGGGTAAGCTGGCCCGAAGGCGCTTCACGGTGCACCCACAGCTGAAGCCGAAGCCAAAGCTGAAGTGCACAGAAAAGTTGAGAGGGCCCACCATGCAGGTTTGGTTGACAGCACATCGTTGAGCGGTGATATAGCCTCCTCGGAGAATCAGCCAGACAATTCTGGTTTGCACCCTCATGCCTTGCAAGACTCTGGGTGCGTTTCGGCACTGCCACTGCCGCCGTCACCCCCTCGTCAGGGCCACCGACTCGGGCGACGGCGACAGCGACAGTAGCGGTGGCCGACGCGTCCAAGCCTGGCGGCGTGTAAAGCCAAACTGTAAAGAGAAGATCGGGCTCCAAACCGAGCCGCACCGCCGATGCATCGGCGATGCTGCGCGACCCCATCTGGGAGGCCTGGAGAGGAGGAAGAGGCGGAGGAGGAAGGGGAGGAGGAGGGAGGAGGAGGAGGAGGAAGAGGAGGAGGAGGAATAGGAGGAGGAGGAGGAGGAGAAGGAGGAGGAGGAGGAGGAGGAGGAGGAGTTGAGCAGGGACCGACCGTCCCGGCATTCCTATATTCATACCACGAAATGTTCTTAGAACCCACGAATGTTCTAAGAACAAAAACAATGTTCTTAGAACATGAACCCGATGTGTCAAGACGAGATAGACTCCGCGAGAAATGTTCTAAGAACATTTCGTGGAAACCACAAAAGGTTCTTATAACATTGTTCGGTAGGGCTATAGGCGAACCAGGACGCTTCGCCGCTGCTTGAAGAATGAGGAGGAGGAGGAGGAGGAGGAGGAGGAGGAGGAGGAGGAGAAAGAGGCCCAGACATGCGACGTCCTGATTTTTTTATAGGCAAGCGGTGCCCCGAAATCCCGACCCTTTCCACCAGAGCCGGCTCTTCATCCTGACTCGTTCTTCTACGGCCTCAGCGCCTCGCGAGGACCCCACAGAGGCCCAACACGCCGCGCGACGCGAGCACGCCTGGAGGGGGGGCGGATCCCATCGCAGAAAGAACCGCGTCTCCCTCTCCCGGCCTCGTCGTCCGCCAGGATGACCGTCACCACTGGCTGCGTCACCACCGGCTGCGTCACCACTGGCTGCGTCACCACCGGCTGCGCGGCGAAGCTGCCGCCGCGCGCTGGGTCGGCCGGGCCGAAGCTTGGCAGGCGCGCCGCCGACGGCTGCCGCTGTGGCTCCTCCAGGCAGGATGCAGCCATGAGATCTGGGCGCTGCAATTTTCGAAGAAGGAGAAACCGCGTAAACATAAACTTTGTGGCGCTCCGCGCGGATTTCTTGGACCTGCGTTGGAGTCCCCTTCCTGGCGCGCGGAGCGCGCTCAGGGGCGTCGCCGGAGGCGCCGCTGGGGGGGCTCCAGCGCGGATCCAAGAAATCCGCGCGGAGCGCCCAAAAAGTTGTTTATGTTTTTTTTCACGCTGGGCAGCGGCCCATTTTCTATCAATCGCGATGACGCCCGTGACCGGCCACCCCACCCCTGCCTCCCCTTGGTCACGTCACGCCTCGCGGCGGCGCCGTCCGGGCATGAGCCATTCTTGGGCGGGCCCCAGACGGCGCCAGCGCAAATCGTGACGTGACCAGCTCCCTCCCCCTGGTCACGCCCGAACCATCGCCAGAATATATATATATATATATATATATATATATGTATAGATATACACACATATCCATCTGCGCCCTATTTCGGGCCCTGGGGTCCTCACGGATTGATCCGGCTCGAAAGAGGGCGCCCGCATGGGTCCGGGGTCCCGGCCGAGTCCTTGCACGACGGTGTATTACGTCGCGACGTCGGAGCCCAAGGAAGGCTCGAGGCCGGCGGGCGTCCCGAGAGAAACGGGCCCCGGGCCCCACGGCCTTCGATTTCCGAGGATCTGAATTTGCCAACCTGCGTTCATGTTGATCCCATCGTACTTGAGGACCACGTCCCAGAAATCCTTTCGAGCACCCGGAAAAAAGGTGTCGAAACGGTGTCAGAAGAGTGTCTCACAGGGCCCGACACGTGAAAACCCTGGAGTTTCGGTTTGTTCCTGGTGCTCGGAATTCTTTGATCAAGGCTAAAGTAGGTTGGTTGGAACATCATAAACCTGCGTTTCTTCTTTGATGTCGGGCTCATGTCGGGGGCGTCCGAGCGAGGGGGGAGACACCGAGACCCGACGTCACGAGCAAAAGAGGCAACATCGTAGAACATCGCAACCAGCCTGGCCTATCTTTCCGCGCCGCTATTCGGCCGGGTCGATCTGTGATGGTCCCAGGCCCCGAAACAAGGCAAACTCGCCTGGGGCGAAAGAGTGCGACGCCTGGGGGTCTCAGAGGAGGCCCCGCTTCCCAGCCATGCTCGCGTCGTTCAAGATATCAGGAAGGTCCTTCGTCATTTTCTGGGGGCACCCTCCCAGGGACCGTCAAGAATGACTCGGGGTGACGGACCTGTCCCAGATCGGGACATCCAGCGACCTTCCTTTCCCAGGGACCAACTTTTCATCCCAAGTCGTCTTTTGACGGCCCCGGGGCCTGGCAAGGGCCCCGAGATGCCGAACATTCTTCCGACGCGGCACTGCAGAGGCGATCCGCTCGCGCGTCGAGCAACCCGTGGGGCGGCATTGCGAATGGTCCGGCATGCAGAGGGGGGGAAGGACAAGAAGCGAGACGGCTGCAGAGAAAGGAGGGAGAGGGAGGACGCACTCACGGAGACGCCGAACACGACAAACGAACTCCGTCGTGATGTTTCTGCGCCGCGAGCGCCCACACATGATCGCGCCATGACACAATCAGGAAGGGATGTCTTTCGCCGATTCTGGCCGCTGGGGGCTCTCACCGGGTCCCGAAACCGTCGAAACGACGCCGAATGAAACACCTGCCGGGCCCTAGAGAAAGGGTCGGGACTTACGGGGACCGCGCATTACAAAAATCAAGGGCCCGTGTGTCTGGGAGCACGCGAACACAGCACAACGCAACCGGAACAGGAGGAGGTGGTGGTGGTGGAGGAGGAGGAGGAGGAGGAGGAGGAGGAGGAGGAGGAGGAGGCCCTCCCTCCATCCCTCTCTCCCTCCCCTTCCTCCTCCTTCCTTTCCTCCCCTTCCTCCCCCTCCTTCCTCCTTCCTCCTCCTCCTCCTCCTCCTCCTCCTCCTCCTCCCCCTCCTCCCCCTCCTCCTCCTTCCCCTCCACCTCCTCCACCTCCTCCTTCATTCATTCATTCATTCATTCATTCATGCATTCATTCATTCTTTCACACTAAGGCAGACACGGTCGATGCCTAAACGACTGGAAGAAGGCAAGACAGAGCGGGACACAAAGACAGAAGCGACGAGGGGACCCAGAGAGACCCAAGAAACCCCAGAACCAGAACAGGAACCCGCTAACGCACCCCCCCAAGAGGAGAAACAGGGAGGAAGAGAGAAAGAGCAGGAAGAGAGGGAGGCAGCAGGGGGGGAGCGTAGGCAGGAACCCGTCGACCACAAGACAAAAGGGCCCCCAAAAGTCCAGCCGCGGAAATCCGGCCCCCAGGACCACCAGCAGTTCGAGCGGCGTCCAGCAGCTCGGAATCTCTACACGTCAGCACGTCGGACACAGGCAACTACCCTGCTGCGCTCCCGGCTCAACTCAAATCCCAGTCGATGAGCTTCCAATAATCTCATATCCCGTACGAAGTACACACTGCTGAGCCATCGCAACCCATCGTCGCGAAGCCAGCCGTGATCGGACCAAGGCACTCTGGGCGGCATTGAGCCGGTTCTGCTGTGCACCATCTGCAGGCGACGCGGGGCTGTGGCTGAGCGGGCTCGCTGACTCTGCCGACTCCCTCAGGGAAGCAGCCCTGGCGTCGGCCAGAGCGGCGATGGCTTCGGACTCCAGCAGCTTGTATCGCACCAGCGCCTCCTCGAGACTGTTGGCTGGCACCGCGCCCAGGATGTCTGGAAGTGCAGAGGCGGTAAACTCAGACAGCATCATGACTTTTTCCCCGGCCCACTGGATGAGCCTGGCAGCGTAGTTTGCATCCTCGCGCGCAGCTTCCTCCGTTAGGGCAACTGCGTCGATTCGTTTCCGCCCAGCCTCTGGAGTCGAACACCCCGCCTCTGGAGTCTAACACTCCTCAGACGTTGTGGCAGCAGCTGGGCGCACGGCGCCAACACCCCCGTGATGGGCGGCACCACCACCTCCTCGATCATCGGCGCCCGCATCTTCACGATGAACGGCACCAGCACCTCCGCGAGGCTTAGCACGTCCACGAGAATCGGCACCAACGCCTCCCAAATGCTCTGTGCCAACACCTCGTCGATGATCGGCGTCGGCCCCTCCACGGTGACCGGTAGCATCCGCTCTACGAAGATCGACGCCTCCAGGACAATCAGCTTTAACACCTTGGCGAAAAGGATCGGCGCCACTATCGGCACCTCCACGACGATCGGAACGACGATGAGCAGCACAGGCTCCTCCATGAAAACCGGGACCAGTCACTCCACGAAGATCGGCGCCAGCACTTCCGATATATTCGGCACCAACACTATCTCGGATCCACCGCATGGAGAAGGACACAGCAGCATGTCGATAACGGCGGCGGCGAAGGAGTTCAGCATGCACGGATCGAAATGCGGGAGGAACACGAAATGGGCAGTCACCTTATCCGGGTGCGAGTTGAGCCAGACCCGCCACTGCCTTCCAGCAGCGAGTTGCTCAGATATCCAAAGCAAGCGAGAGGCGGAAACCGTGATGTGAGCCAAAACGTGGACGGGGGGGCGGGAGGGCGCGCGCGCGCCCGCAGTGGCCCGGACCCAGCAGGTGATTGGGCAATGGGCTTGAGCCAAAATGGCTACGGAGCACCTCCTCCTTTTTCTCCTCCTCCTCCTCCTCCTCCGCCTCCTCCTCCTCCTCCTCTTCCTCCTCCTCCTCTTCCTCCTCCTCCTCCTCCTCCTCCGCCTCTTCCTCCTCCTCCTCCTCCTCCTCCCCCTCCCCTCTCTCCCTCCTCCCTCCTCCTCTCCTCCTCCTTCTCCTCCTCCTCCTCCTCCTCCCTCCTCCTCCTCCTCCTCCTCCCCCTCCTCCTCCGCCTCCTCTGGCTCCCATGGGCTCCTGCCGGAGGCCCGGGCCAGGGGCCGCGCCGCGGCCCGGTGCCCCCGCCCCGCCGCCGGCGGGCGCGGAGGGGCCGCGCGCGGGCGGAGCCTGAGGAGGAGCGCTGGGGGCGGAGGAGGAGGAAGAGCAGGAGGAGGAGGAGGAGGAGGAGGAGGAGGAGGAGGAGGAGGAGGAGGAGGAGGAGGAGGAGGAGGAGGAGGAGGAGGAGGAGGAGGAGGAGGAGGAGGAGGAGGAGGAGGAGGAGGAGAGGAGGAGGAGGAGGAGGAGGAGGAGGAGGAGGAGGGAGGAGGAGGAGGAGGAGGAGGAGGAGGAGGAGGAGGAGGAGGAGGAGGAGGGGAGGAGGGGGAGGAGGAGGAGGAGAGGAGGAGGAGGAGGAGGAGGAGGAGGAGGAGGAGGAGGAGGAGGAGGAGGAGGAGGAGGAGGGAAGGGGGAGGAGGTGGGGGGGGTCAAGGAGGTAGCAAGGACAGCTAACTTCGTCGGTTCCTCCTCTCTCCTCCACCCTGGTCTGCCAATCCTCTTTCCTGGAAGGGGGAAGGGATGAGGGAGGCGGTGGTGGTGTATACCTTTGGGCCCCCAAAGAACCCAAACCCCCTCGGGCAATGAAAAAAATCATAGGCGGGAGGTTGTTCACCATTTTCGGCCTCTATGGGGGCCCTGACCAGGCCTCGGGACCGTCAAGAAACTACTCCGGATAACAAACCGGTCCCGGGGGCTAGGTCGAAACCTCCGGGGGTCGATGTCACAAAGAAATCATGGCGTCGGGGGTCTGGGTCGGGCATGTCCCTCTACAGGAGGAGTGTTGTAAAAAACAGTCACAACAAATATATGGGGACGATGTTTCGACTATTGTGAATTATTGTTTGACAATGTTTTCCATCTCTCTTACAGAATCCCCCCGTAGGAGGACATGCCCGGCCTAACGCCGGGGGGGAAACGTCGTCGTCGTCGTCGTCGTCGTCGTCATTGGCGTCGTCGTCGTCGTCGGCATCGTCGTTGTCGTCGTCGTCGTCGTCGTCGTCGTCGTCGTCGTCGACATCGTCGTCGTTGTCGTCGTCGTTGTCGGCGTCGTTCCCCGTCTCCCTTCCCCTCCCTTCCACTCCGTGTTTCCCTCGTCATTCCCACCCGCGCCGCGACGCCCGTCTGAATGAATTGGTGCGGGTCTGAACTGGTCTGAATGGGTGCGGGTCTGAATGGGTCTGGTCTGAATGGGTGCGGGTCTGGTCGGATGAAATGTGGGTTTGAATGTGAGTGAGTCCGAGGATGTGTGTCTGACTGTCAGTGAATCTGAGTGTGAAGATATCTGGATGTAAAGGAGTCCAGATGCAAGTGTTCCGAGTGTGAAAGACGGGATCAAAGAGGCGGAGTTCAGGAATGGATGAGGAGGCATCACACGACGAGGATATGGCGGGAAAATCAAGACGAATTGCGTTTTGCGATTTTGGCTTACAGTGGGCCATACTGGGCCTTAAGACCGCTAAAACAAAACACCTCGCGATGAGAAACCAGTTCCTGGGAAGGGATCTGGACCTCTATCCCCCCCCCCCTAGGACGGCCCACTAGGAACGCGGCGACGGCGGCGATGGAGCGCCGATACTCATACCTTGAAGCACACGCACTTGAAAGCTACCCGCAGTCGTTTCACCAATCGAGCTGCTCTGGGTCGTACACAACGTTGGGAATGTGTCGTCTTCCACCAAATTTTGTGATACAGATTCCAGACGTGTAAGAAAGAAGGATAGAGCCTAACATGAAGCGGTGTTCGCATTCGTCTATCCCAAAACCCTGGCTGATCGAATGCACGGGCGCCTCGGCATCACTGTGGGGGTGGATCGCATACAAAAAAATGCGACGACCACGTCGGTCTCCAATCCGAGCCATGCTGGGGCAAGGCCCTGTTTCGTCGGAGTCTTGTTTGTATCAATCTCCACATGAAGGCGGAACGTAATGTGATGTACGTTGGTGCGGTTTTTCGTTCTGAATGTGCGCCGCACGCTCCTCGAAATCGATGCTCGCAACACTCTGCGTCTCAATCGCGTCCGGAACGGGCCCCCACTTACCAAACTGCAGCACAGAACACGTATATATCCTCTACCATGGAACAAAACACAGAACTGTCCAGTTGGTGTTCAACAGGTCGATCGTCGTACCCGTACTGCGGCAGCGGAAAACTGTCAGCGGACTGCGTTTCCTTCAAGCTGCACCTGGCCGCAGCCTCGGCCGAACCCTTCGCCAAAACGCTAGAAGCTAGAAAGCGAACTAGAATTGCAATATGTATGTTCGTGATTGCTTGTGCACGCAAGGTGTCCAATATTCGCATGGATGGCGTATGCAACGTGTTCCATGGCATGTTGTACAGACATGAGTCGCTGCTCGAGTAGGTTCTTGCATGCCAATCCAGGGAACGGAGCTGGAGAAGGAAGAACACACGAATCGAAGTGGCTGTCTGGGTACGGCGCTGAACACTGTGATGAAGCTGGAATCCCAATGCAGATTTTACGAATTTCGCTGCAGCTGGCGTCGTCGTTTCTGCTGCGTCGGCAAACATGTATCTCCCTTCTGGCGCTCTCGGTCGCACAACGTGGGCGTCTGCCATTCCGTCAGGAGAGGACTACGGATCCAGACTGAGCCTGTCTTGAACCTGCTGTCTTGAACCTCTGGGGGTACACGTTGTGAAAAGACAGATCGTCGGGGACTCTGGATGGGGGGGCAGTTCCCCAGCGTTTTCCTGCGAGGCGGGGATCTATCCATATGCACCGCCTGGGAACCGACGTCCTGGTGCCCCAGCGGGCGGTGGACATGGATATATGTCGGCCCCCGGGGGCCCATATATGTCCATATCCACCGCCTGCCGGGGCTCCGAAAACTGACCCTCCAGGCGGTGGATATGGATAAATTCCCGCCTCGGATTTCCAACATTTGTCCGTTGCGCAATACGTTCTTATAACCCAAAAATGCATTTGAACAAACACAATGTTCTTTGAACCTATTCCCGATATGTTAAACCAAGACAGGCTCCGACAGAAATGTTCTAAGGACATTTCGTGGGAAACACCAAAGGTTCTTAGAGCATTGCTTGCTAGGGCTATAGGCGAGCCAGAACGCTGCGCCACTGCTTGATCCTGAGGCCAAGGGTTTTTGTTCGGCAATCTCTCCACGCACCCTTGTCATTTTCGCCCTTTGTCCGTTGCGCTTCGTCGAAGGCGCTCCGGGGGTGCCCGGCTCGCCCCGCTCCAAGGGCCGCCGGGGGGCCGAGCAACCACCCGACAACCGCAGGGGCAACCGGGCCAGGGGGGGGAGGAACGTCGACCCTGAGCGGGTGATACACCGCGGCGGGGACCGAGAGATGCTCGCTTCGTAAAACTTATGAAGACATTCCCGGAGGCCTCGCGCGGCAACTTGAGCTTCGATTTGCGTCGGATCCACGTCGTATTTACGTCGGGTTTACGTCGGACTGCGTCGGAACTGCGTCGGGTTTACGTCGGCCCAGGGGGGGGAGAAACATCGACCTGGAACGGGTCATACATGAAGGGGCTCTGGGACACACAAGTAAATACACACAAATAGAAAGATTCCCCCTCTTGTCCAATCTTTTTTGGGGGGGGGTCGTCTTCCCCCCCGCTTCCTAGATTTTCCCATAATTTCTGGGGAATCGACGATTAATTGTGTCTCCCCCGACGTCACAATTTGTTCATAGCGTCGACCCCCAACGTTCTCGACCCATTCCCCAGGAGCCGTTTTTTCATCCTGAGTCGATTTTTGCCCAGTGAGGGCCCTCGGAGGCGGAAGAGCGCGAGAAACCTTGCGTCCTCATTCCTGTCACGACCCGAGGGGGACTGGGTTCTGAGGGCCCTTCCTTGCCTGGGCCCCAGGGCCGTCGGCAGAACGGCTCGTCCTGAGGGCCCCTCGCCCAGACCCCAGCGCCCAGGGCTTGGGTTGGGCGTGTCCTCCTACAGGCGGATTGGCGACGTTTTGCTGGTTTGTTTGTATAACTAATAAGAAAATCTTGTTTTTGTTATTTTTTAAAGAAAGAAAACACATCCCGTGCTATTTTAATACGATGTTTGCATATTCCTTCTGCAGAGGGAGCCCATGCTATCTTAATACTATGTTTGAGTATTCCTTCTGCAGAGGGACAAGCCCGACTGAACCCAAGGCGGAGCCTGGGGGCCGCTTGCGGGCCCCCCGGGGCCGCCGAGCGGACCCCCTCTCCTGAGGTCAAGGTTGTTTGGGCAATCTCTCCACACACCCTTGGCGTTCCCGCCCGGCCTCGGGCCCCCGGGGCCATCCAGATCGCTAGCCGGCTCGCCCTGAGTCGGGCGCTGGTAGAACTGGGTTCAGTGGAACCTGGCGTAGTGATCTGTACCGGGGGCGCCCCCCCCGTCTCATTTCCACTAACCAGAACTGCCGTCACCCGAAAAAACACCAGCTGTGGCAAACCTGGTTTAGTGATTATTTTTTTGGGGGGGGATTCCGCACCGATGGACGAAGGCGCACGCCCGACTAGATGTGAAACTACCTCCTGAGAACCGCCTGGATTCGAGCATCCCACGCCGATGTGCTTCGAATCCGTGCCGGGGCATATCTCGGCATGAATTCTCCCCCGCTCGCACGTTTGGAACCTGGTTTAGTGATTCTGGCCAATGCGAAGGCCCCCAGGCCCTACCACCAACCGGGTCCCCTTGCCCGGGGTCCTGGCCATACCCGGCTGAGGCCCCCCCCCCCGCCCGGACTGCAGGGCCCAAGGCGGAGCCTGGAGGTCGCCTACGGGCCCCCCGGAGCCGCCGAGCGGACCCCCTCTCCTGAGGTCAAACCCTGACCTTCCAGAGAGCTATGTTTTAACACTGGAGGCCTAAAAACCTAAAAACTATACGAAACAGCCTAAAACCAAGACGTAGAATAGCTCTGGGATAGGTTTTTAGGTCGGGTGTTATTTTCTAGCCCTCCTGGAAGGTCAGGGAAGTTTTTTTGTTGCAATCTCTCCACACACCCTTGGCGTTCTCGCCCAGTTTCGGGCCCCGGTGTAGAGCCGAACTTTTAAACACCGATGCCTTTTATCCGGTCCCGCACCGAGATCCGCACAAAGAAACGGATTCTGGTGTATACGGCATCCTGGTGTATACATGTTTTGTTTTTTTCCACGGGAAAACGGGGAAACAAGTATACGCCACACCACACCGACGTCGTCCCCGACCCTCAAAAAGGTCCTGGGATTGAAAAACCGCCCGCCACTGGTAATGTATATGCCACAACTTCCGACCCGGGGCCATCCAAATCGATAGCCGGATCGAAAGATGGCGCCTATACCGATGGGGTCTGGCGCTCCACCCGAATTTGGTCACATTTGAGCAGGGACCGACCGTCCCGGCATTCCTATGGTCCTACCACGAAATGTTCTTAGAACCCCAAGATGTTCTAAGAACAACAACAGCTTTCGTAAAACATAAACCCGATGTGTTAAAATAAGACAGACTCCGCCAGAACTGTTCTAAGAACATTTCGTGAAAACCACAAAGGTTCTGAGAACATTGTTTGGTAGGGCTATACGCGAGCCAAGACGCTTCGCCACTGCTTGACACATGTGCTTCGCAGCCTCCGGCCTCAGGGCCCCGCGGGGCGGCGATCATTCCGGCGCACGCCAACACTAAAGGAGCCCTGGGACACACAAATAAATGCACACAAATAAAAGGATCCCCCATATTTTCCCATATTCTGGGTTTTCGTCTTCCCCCCCCCTTCCCATATTTCCCCATATTTTCTTGGGATTCGACGATTAATTGTGTCTGTGTGGTTTTTTCTCCTCCTGGAACACGGACCCGAGGATCAGGGAATGTACCTCCGAACCATGCGGCCAACTTCGCCCGATCTGGCGACGGATCGCGCAGCTTCTGCGCATAAAAAAACGGGACCCGTCGCCAGTCCACGCGCCTGATAGCCCATGTTTTTTAAATCGCATGGGGCCATTCAGGGGGACTGGCTCAGGGGGGAACATCGACCTGGAATCGGCGATGCATCGGAAATAGGCCCCCGATGACACACCTGGGCTATCGGGCCCCAGTCGGCGAAGAATGGGCGATTGGGGACGATGCGCCCCCCCCTGAGCCGATCCCCAACGTTGCCCCTGGTCTCGGGGGGCCCGACCTCGGCTGTCCGCCGGACGGGGCGGTCCGGGCACCCCCAGAAGAACGCCTTCGACGAGGCGCAGCCGACGGACACAACCCCCGCCCCCGAAAATCATCCACGCACTGTGGAGAAGCTGCAAGAACTGTCCCCGCCCCCCAACCCTGAGGTCCGACGTTGCGGCACACATGGCAGCGTCGCGCGAAAGCACGACCGGAGCCCCAGGCCCCATCTGCACGATCGAGCTGGATCGATCCGTAATGATAAAGCAGGGCTAGGATTGGGATAAATCGCTCCAGAGCGTTCCGGAGCGCTCTCAGAGCGTTCCGGAACGCTCTGGAGCGGCCGCGGCGCCCAATACATCCTCCAAACCCGTCGATTCTCAGAGATTTCGAGTTATCCCGATCCGATTTTGTCCCGATCGTCGTGTCGTTTTAGATGACCCAGGGGGCACGAGACAAAGGCAGCATCGCTGGCTGCGAAACAGCTTTAACGCCCGTACCACTGCGCCCCTTGGAAACTTCGGGCGGGTCATCACTCGGCCCTCCAACGGCCGCTCGGCGGGAAGATCCGGGCCCCCCCCCCCGAGGAGCTGCTCCCCCCCGAGCAGCTGCTCCCCCCCGAGCAGCTGCTCCCCCCCGAGCAGCTGCCCCCCCCGAGCAGCTGCCCCCGAGCAGCTGCCCCCGACGAGTTGCCCCCGACGAGTTGCCCCCGAGCAGCTGCCCCCGAGCAGCTGCCCCCGAGGAGTTGCCCCCGAGGAGCCCCCGCCGGCGGCGCCGGCGCCGGGCTGGCAGGCCCGGGCCGGGCCTCGCCGGGCGCGCCCGCCGGCCGCTGCTGCGGCGGCGGCGGGCGGGCGGGGCCGGCGGCTCGAGGGCGCTGCCGCCCCTCCTGAGTTTTTTTCTCTTTGTTTGGGGGGCGACGGCGACGACGACGACGACGACGACGACGACGACGGCGACGACGACGACGACGACGACGACGACGGCGACGACGGCGACGGCGACGACGACGACGACGACGACCCCGACGGCGACGGCGACGGCGACGGCGGCGACGAGGAGCGGGGTCCCTCCCCCTCTCGGGCGCTGCCGCCCCTGCTGCCTTCTTTTCCTTTGGGGGGGGGAGGCCCAGACGTGCTCGCCTCGTGGCCAAAAACATGCCGGAAGGCTTCGGGGCCGTTTTGGGGGCCTCTGGAGGCCCCCGCCGGGACCTGGAGCAGTGAACAGAACGACTTGGGATGAACAGCTGGTCCCTGGGGAAGGGTAAGGACTTCCTGGGGCCGCGCGCTGAAAACATCAAGACGTCGCATGTCTGGGGCGGGAGGGGATGATCGCGTCAAGCCTACACGTACACGATTGCCATCACCAAGCGCCCACGGATACCTAGCCATCCCCAACGTGCCATCCCAAACGCACATGACTGCCATCAAACGCTCACAATTGGCATCCTGCTGGGATGACCGCGACGTAACACATGGTTCATACGTGGCTTATCGGCGGCGAGCGATGGGGGAAATGAGAAGGAGAAGGCCTTCTCGGAAGGCGACGGGCCTTCTCTGAAGCCCTCGCGCCTTCTGCGAATGTCTTCCTGTCTTCGGAGAAGGCTCAGCAAACTTCTCGGAAGGCAGGGGGACTTCCGAACTTTCTGAGGAGGCCTTTTCCTTCTCCCCTCCCCCCCTCGCTCGCCGCCGAGGTCAACTCTGCCCTTCCCGGACCCCACCGGATCAGAGAAACAACCACGACGGACGGCTCCTGATAGTTTTCAGCCTCCGGGGGCGCTCGCCCAGCCCCGGGGCCGTCAACAAAACGACTCGGGACGAGAAACCGGTCAAGGGAGTGGGTCAAGACCTCTGGAGGATCCTCCTTCCGAAAAGATAATGCCAAACGGGGTAATGGTGAGTGGCTTCAGATTTGAACTAACTTTGCTGCGCCCACTTCACAGAGCAGTCGAAACTCCCAAGCCGCCCGTAACCCACTTAGGAGTCATATTACGCCAAATACGACCCACCTCAGCATCCACGTGTACCCCCCCCATCCCCTTAGCGAGCCCACGCGGTCATCCCAGTGGAGACGCAATGTTCGAACGTTTTCCAAGAGGTTGGTCGATACTTTTCGGGACCGTCAACACACACAACACGGGATGAGAAACCAGTCCCTGGAGCGGGGTCCAGACCTCTGGGGGCACACGTAATTAAAACTCGTATCTGGAAGAAGAAAAACAACATTAAGATGAACTGTTGGCGCTCCTCGCGGATTTCTTGGATCTGCGCGGGTCCCCCCTCCCTGGCGCGCGGAGCGCGCCAGGGGCGGCGCTGGGAGCGCCGCCGTGGGGGTCCCAGCGCGGATCCCGAAAATCTGGGCGGAGCGCCATCCGCGCGCAAAGATCGTTCCCTGTGGGGCTCGAGCCTGCGAGCTGTGGCTCGTAGGACCACTGCTTCAACCACTGAACCAGGGGAGCACCTGCTGCGCGGGGGCCCCCCTGACGCACGGCGGCGAGCGCCAGGCCTGGAGCGGCGCGCGATCCAGCATGGCGCCACGATTCCGTTCGTTCCGGGGGCGGGGAAATTCACCAAACCTTGGCGCCCGTGCTGCTAGATACCGCGTATTTCTGCCAGCAGCTAGTGAGTGCCGCGCCAAGCTGACCGCCTCCTCGGCGAATCAGAGCGCAATCCAAAATCCCCCTCCTTGCAGGAGAGGACCCCCCCTGGGGGAGCTTTGGCCCGCCTCGGCCCCCCCGCCCTGGCCGTGGCCTTCGAGACGCCCAAAGTTGCCCCAAGACGGCCCAAGAGGCCTTCGAGACGCCCCGAGAGAGCCCCGAGAGCCTTCCCAAGAGGGCCCCGAGAGGCGGGAATCAGTGATTCCCCCAAAGGGTTTTTCAAGGATTTGTGGGTCCTCGACTTTTCGAGCTCCCGACGCTCTAAGACGGCCCAAGATGCCCCCAGGACCTCCACAAGACGTCCGAAGAGGTCCCCAGGGGGGCCACAACACGGCCCAAGAGTACCCCAAGACGGCCCCAGAGACACCAAAGACGGCCGAAAAGGGCCCAAAGACAGCCCCAAGAAAAGGTCCACAAGGGGGAACACGATCCGAAAATCCTAGTCTTCCGCCCCACGAGGCCCCCAGAAGGCTCCAAGGGGGCCCCCAGAGGCCCCAGGAGACCCCCAAGAGGCTCCGAAGACGCCCCCCCAAAGCTCCGAAACGGTCTTGGAGAGGCTTCCAAACGGTCCCCAAGAGGCCCCCGAGCGGCCTCCCGCGGCACCCCAACATCCTAGAGGCCTGTGACCCACAACCCATGCACGGTGGCAGGATGTGCCGAAGTCCATTAGTTCCGCCGCCCCCCTGTTGATGTATTACAAGGGTGCCTGGCGTGCCGAATCCTATACGGCGTGGTTTTGGCTCGATGTCCAAGAAAAGCTCCCCGCGAGGCTTCTGCCCAGCGCGCCGGCCACCCGGAAGGGACAGCAAAGCACCTCAACGTGCACAACAAACATTCAGAAGGTAATTCAAGATGGTTTCCAAGAGGGCAAGATGGCTTCCAAGATCGCTCGATGTCCAAGATGGACTCTAAGACGGCCCACGAGGGTCCAAGATACCTCCAAGTCCGCCCAAGAGGCCTCCAGGACGGCCCTCAAGAGGGCTTCCAGGAGGGCCCGAAGAGGCCCGAATCATTGATACGCCTTAGGTTCTTTTGACGGATGTTGGCCTTTTCCTCTTTTCGGCCTTCCGACGGCTCAAGACAGTCCAGGAGACCCCAACAATGCCCCCAAGATGGCCCCAAAGGCCTCCAAGACGGCCCAAGAAGCCTCCAAGAAGCCCAAGATGGCTTCCAAAACAGCCCTGGAGCACACCAAGAAGGCCCCAAGCCGGTCCAGAGAGGCCTCCGAGACAGCTTCCGAAGGGCCAGGGACGCCCGAAGGTGGGCAAAGAGGCTCCCGAGAAGCCCCCGAAAGACCCCAAGAGGCCCAAGGAGGCAACCAAGTTGTCTACAAGAGGCTCCCAGGAAGCTCCCAGGAGGCACAAAGAGTGCCCCCGGAGGCGCCCAAGATGCTCCCTCCCAGTCCCCCAGAGGCACCCAAGATGCTCCTTCCTCCTCCTCTCCTCCTCCTCCTGCTCTTCCCCGCCATCCTCCCTCAAGTGCTCCCCGAAGGGCTTCCACAACGGCTGGGGAAACACATGGTCCGAGAGCTTGGCAGAGCTCTTGCCACAACGCTCGGCCGCGTGGGCGATTCCAAAAGGCAGGGGGCGGCGGTGATTCGCCGCGGGCGCCTTCGATCAGTATGCTGGGGTGATGCCGATCCCGGGGCGGCGCGCTCGGGAACAGCGCCCCCAAACATCCCCCCTCGAACAGAAAGCAGCGATGCTACACTCAGAAAGGAACGAACACACACACAGACACAATGAATCCGCGATTCCCCAGAAAGCATGGGAAAATATGGGAAGGGGGGGGGGGGAAGGCAAAAACCCTGAACATCTGGGAAAGTATGGGGGATATGCTTATTTGTGTATCTACTTGTGTGCCCTTGGGCCCCTTCGTACGCTTTGTTCCTATACCCGGCGTTCTCCCCCGGGGTCGGGGCCCGGGGCCATCACGGATCGATCCTGCGGAAGCGGTGCGGGAGCGAAAGGTGGGGCCCGGGGCCCTGGTCAGACTTCGTGTCTCGCGGTGCTGCCCTGGCTGCCGCACCGCCGCATCTCGGGACAGGCCGTGGCGTTCCCGCCGCCTTCGGCCCGCGGGGGCCCTCGCCGGAGCCCGGGGCCGCCTCGTGGAGCGACTCGCGAGGCGAGGCGGGGCGAGGAGCGACGCGCGAGGTTGGGCGAGGCCGTTGAAGGAAGAGCTGTGCAACAAACGTTTGGGGGCCACTTCACATGACCCACTTCGCTCCCCGGCCGTAGTATTGAACAAGCGGTCCCTGAGAAGCGGGGCCGGAAACACCTTGAGCCCACGTTGTCTGGAGCGCAGTGCCTGCCCATGTTAAGGCGGGGGGGTGGAGGGAGGAATTTCGTTGTTTCAAATTCGTGTGCCATTGTTGCAAAAATGTTTTGTCCTTCAACCCGGAGTCGAAGCTACCAGGGACCACGTGTAGGAGAATCACTCCAGGGCACTGTGAAGCGCTTGCCTTCTCCACGGCCTTGGAACCTGGGAACCCGGAGCCTCACAGACGCACGCCCCTTGCAGATGCGCCTCAGCGGCGCCAGCCTGGAGACCCGACGTTGCACAGAACATGCAACATCGCGAGAGATCCCTAGACTTTTTCTTTCTGCTGCACTTGTCGAGCGGGATCGACCTGTGATGGTCTTATAGGGCTCGCCGAGGGTGGGCGAAAACCTCGGGTGCGAAACGAAAACGCAACGCCTGCATCCCGGGGAGACGGCTCGTGACTCGAACCAGATGATCAACCAGATTGAAGGGGCCCCAGGACACACAAATAAATACACACAAATAAATATGTTCCCCATATTTCCCCATATTTCCTGTGTTTTTGTCTTCCCCCCCCCACTTCCCATATTTTCCCATATTTTCCTGGGAATCGACGATTCATTGTGTCTGTGTGTGTTTTCCCCTCCTGACAGATGCCTCGAGCGTACACGTAGAACGGCCACTACCACCGAACTTGGCACGCATGCTTCCGGGGACGGTCGCTGCCCGGGTGGGTGGGGAGGCTGGGGCCCCGGGCAACGGTCACGCTTGGGCGGGGTGCGGGCCACAGCTTGCGCGCGAGCACCAGCATGTCGGGGGGGGGGAAGGTGGTGGGGGGGGGGGGGGGGGGGGCACGCCTCCCACATACTTACAATGGCTACCGCTACCCCAAAAGGGGGGGGGGGGGGGCACGGCTCCCACTTACTTACAATGGCTACCGCTACCCCAGAAGGGGGGGGGCCCGACAGCGACCGCTGCGCCGCACCAAAGGATCAACAAACAGGAACCTCACCGAGCACCCACTTCTGAGGCCGTGGCGCTCTGGTCGGCTACGCGCAAGAGTAAACTCGGCGGTGGGCAAACCTCCCTTTAATAAACCTCCCCTTAGTGAAAACGGCCTGGGACCGAAACCGACGGACCTGGACCCGCAAAAATGACGGCCGCGACGCCCTCTCGCGAACCGAAAACGGCCAATTCCTTAATCGACGTGTCAGGGTAGGAGGTCTGTCCACCCCAGATAAACCCAGGGTGAGTAACGTCTTGGTGCGCGGCGTCACGGGGGACGCGGGGTGGCCAAACCTGGACGCGCGGGTCGCTGCTACCACTCCGCGCCCAGCGATCGGGGGACCCCATGGGATCCGCACCAACGATCACTTCGGCGAGAGGTCACTCTTACGCCTGGCGAATATATACCTCACGTCACGTTCGCGGAACAAGAGAACGTACCAAGAGTTGCCGGAGACGTACAGACCCCCTTCTCAACGCGTGCTGATCACTCAAAGGAACGCTCCATACCAAAGAACATATTGCAAGGACACTCTTCTCCGCTGGGCCCCCCAGGAGACAATGACAGTGGCACCAACTGCGCACTGCGAACATCCTCAAGGAAGCCGCGAGTTCTCGGCTGGATGTGCGTACTCCCCCAATACGCTGGGCCTCCCAGGAGACAACGAAAAAGGCGACCGTTGCCCAATTGGCAATGCCAATTGGCAATGCCCCAGGGAGCCGCGAAGTCTCGGCTAGATGTACATACTCCCCCACTCCGCTGGGCTTCCAAGGAGCCCGCGAAGATGGGGATAGTTGCGCAGTTCGCAGCCAACCAGGGAGCTGCGAGGTCTCGGCTGCATGCGCGTACTCCCCTCCTCCGCCGCGC
Organism: Prorocentrum cordatum; assembly: GCA_963575745.1. Taxonomy (NCBI): domain Eukaryota; class Dinophyceae; order Prorocentrales; family Prorocentraceae; genus Prorocentrum; species Prorocentrum cordatum. Next base: position 124,244 of record CAUYUJ010019287.1, read on the forward strand.
CTCCCAGGAGCCCACGAACGTGGCGCAAATGGCGCAGTTCGCAGTCACCCAGGGAGCTGCAATGTCCCTGCTGGGTCCGCGTACTCGCCTCCTCCGCCGTGCCTCCCAGTTGCGCAAATCGCAGCCCCAAGGCAGCTGCGAAGGTCTCGGCTGGGTCCGCGTACTCCCCTACTTCGCCGTGCCTCCCAGGAGCCCGCGAAAAGGGCGACACTTGCGCAATTCGCAGCCACCCGAGGAGCTGCGAAATCTCGGCTGGATCCGTGTAGTCTCCCCTGCTCTGCCGTGCCTCCGGGGAGCCACGAAATTGGCGACGATGTGCAGCTCGCAGCCTCCCAGGCCACTGCGAGGTCTTGGCTGGATCCGTGTTGCTCCCCTGCTCCGCCGTGCCTCCCAGGAGCCCACGAGAATGGTGACAGGTGCGCAGTTCGCAGGCCTCCCGGTGGGCAGCGCAGGAGGAGGCAGGAAGGAGGAGGCGGGCGGGGGGAGGTGTGCGACCGCAGTGCACTATTCAAAACGAGAGCCCAGCACAGGAGGGTTGGGATTAAATGCGAACTAGCTGTTATCTAACACTGAACCGATGTAATCAAACAAGGCAGTCTGCGCCAGAACTGTTCTGAAAACGTCTCGTGCAAATCACAGGACTTGATTCGAACATGCTGTGGTGGGCCTGTAGGCAAGCCAGGACGCTTCGCCACTGCTTGACATGCGGGCTCCCCAGAAGCCTCGAGCCTCTCCCAGAGGACCAGCTTCTCATCCCGAGTGGTCGTGTGACGGTCCAGGGGCCCGGCAAAAGGGCCCCCCCCAAAGCCGAAAACAGACCTGATGTTGTTCGCGACGCGAACGCATCTGGGGAACCCGCGAAACCCTCGTCGCACTCCCCCCTCGCGCCCCCGCTGCGGCCTCCTCCGAGGACGAGCTCGTGGACTCCGTGTCGCTCTCCGCCGTGTCGGAGCGCCCGCCCAGGGGGGAGATGGGGCAACCTTGTCAGGGAACGACGTCCTGCAAGCCCCCGCCAGGCATCCTTCGCCCCAAGCCCCGCCTTCCTTCCGCATAGATTTAGGTCGGGCCTGTCCCCACACAGGGGGATTTTGGACAGAACAAAATACTCAACACACATACTCCAAACAATGTCAAACATTGAAAAAAAAACGTCAACCCGACATTTGTTTGACTAGTTTTGAAAATGCCTCCTGTAGAGGGACAGGCCCGACGTAAGCATAGATGTGGTGAGGGCGCTGGATAAAAAAGAACCATCGGCCAAGGAACCCTGGGCCTGGAAGCCGGTGGAGCTCCAATCGTGGATTGGCCTTGGGAAGGGCAGCCGTCCTCATCAGATAACGAATCCTCCTCGGTCTGAAGCCTCATGGGCACATTCCCCAACGCTCGCTCCCACCGTAACAGGTACCACTCGAGCAAAAAGAAGAAGGCATGAAAGTAAACTATCGAAGCTCCGCGCAAATTTCTTGGACCTGTGCTGGGCCTCTCCTAGCGGCGCCTCCAGCGCCGCCCCTGGCGCGCTCCGCGCGCCCGGGAGGCGGGGTCCAGCGCCGATCCAAGAAATCCGCGATGAGGCTCCGTAAGATTGTGCTCGGAATCAACTCTCGCCCTCGCCGGAGGTCGCGTTTTTTCCCCCCGGCCTCCCCCCCCACCTCCTCCTCCCCCTGTGCCCTCCTTGGCCACTGGGCTTCGCTGAATGGTGAAAACAAATGTTTATGTTGCTTTGTTCTTCGACCCAAACACCTCTCCGTCACATATTGGCGGCTCGCACAAGGGGGTAGGGGGAGGGGGGAAGGCTTCTTAGAAGGAGGCTGCGTCTTAGAAGGCGCTGGCCCTACATCTTCAGAGAAGGCCCGCGCCTTCTAAGAAGCAGGGTTGCTTCTAAGAAGCCTTCCCCCCTCCCCCTACCCCCCTCTGCGCGTGGCCGAGAATAGAAGAAGCAACTGCGCAAGCGTACGTAAACCCTTGACGGCCCGCGCGGAGCTGTTGGATCGGCACTGGCCCTCCCTAGAGTTAGGTCGAGCATGTCCCCCTACAGGGGGATTTTGGGCGAAAAATTCAAAAGCATAGTATGTAAAAACAAGATGCAAGAAATATTGTACTACACAATTAAAGAATCATCTCCTGACTTTTTTTACTATTTCTGAATATTCCTCCTGTAGCGGGACAGGCCCGACTTAGCCCTAGAGCTCGCGGAGCGCGCCAGGGGCAGCGCCGAAGGCGCCGCCGGGGGGGTCCAGCGCCGATCCGAGAAATCCGGGCCGAGCTCCGACAGTCTATACATATGGCCGGCTTCGGACCCCAAAAGCGTTCTCACCTCCTGGGGGAGCATTCTTTCCTTCCGCCACCTTCCGCCGCCCTTCCGACGGCTTCCGCCCGCGGAGGCGTTCTCGTTTTACTTCCGCCGACCTTCCGCCGCCCTTCCGCCGCCTTCCGCGGCGGAAGAGATGACGACTCCCTCGATCCTCGACGGCAAGGCCAATTCTGGAACGCCCCACATGCAGTCTGCTCTTCTTCGAGCCCCATGGTTGGATGAAGCCGCCATCGCGCTCACAGAAGAGGGCTCAGAGTGGGGAACGCTGAGCTTTTCTGGCCGCGGCGAGCGTGTGCGCCAGGGGTGGCGCCAGAGTCGCCGCCAGGGGGGCTCAGCGCCGATCTGCGCTATCCGCCCGGCTTTCCGAAACTGCTGGTCTATGAGATTATTTCTTCTGCGAGCGGGGGCCCCCCTGAACTCCGACGTTGCGAACAAAACAACACTCTGCGAAGAATCACGACAAGAACCCTGGTCCCCATCGTCGAGCGGCCTCTACCGAGCCGGATCGATCCGTGAGGGTCCTGGGGCCCGAAGCGAGGGAACCTCGCCCGCGTAGGGAAAACCGCAACGCCCGGAGGGAGTCCCCGGACCTCCGGAACGGAGGCAACAAACATCCGCCATGCGAGCACAGCTGATTTTGAAAGAAACAGAAGTCGGCGGCGAGCAAGGTGGGGAAGCGAGAAGGAGAAGGTCTTCTCAGAAGGCCGCAGGACTTCTCAGAACTCCTCGCGCCTTCCGAGAAGCTTCTTGCGTCTTCGGGGACGGCTTAGACAACTTTTCAGACGGCCAGGGAACTTCCGAGCCCTCTGAGAAGGCCTCTTCCTTCTCACTTCTCCCCCTCGCTTGCCGCCGAAAGAGACTAGGGGGAAGGGGACGGGAGGGGAAGGAGGAGGGAACCGACACTGCATGTTTCTTCACCATGTCGACCCTCGGAGGTCTCGACCCCATTCCCAGGGACCAGCTTTTCCTCCTGAGTCGTTTGTTGACCGTCCTGGGGCCCAGGGCCCCCGGAGACCTAACGTAGCCAAATCAGTTGATTGACGCGCACTTGGCGCGCCCATGGGGCATAACTGACGTCTCCGCTTTGCTTGCGTTTGCATGCTCAGCGCGCGCTTTGCGTGGCTCAAAATTGGCGTGTCGACTGCTTCGCCGTCTGGTCTGGTAACTGACTTGCTCCCCAAAATAGCTAAACGATTAAGCTCCGCCTCTTTCTTTACGCTGGGGTTCTGTCAAGTGGGGCGGCGGACCTTGCCGTAGACGGATCTACCCTCCCTCCGACCTTGTACTGCGTCGAACGCCACGGCCGCGGTGTCTACGGCCGCATCCGATCCGAATGCGTCCATGTGCGCCGGCGACACCCACTGTGCCTACAGACGCTTGTGGCTC
>CAUYUJ010019287.1:132940-136928 GCA_963575745.1 Prorocentrum cordatum
AACTATTTCTGGGACGTGGCCCTTAAGTAGGATGGGAACGACAGGAATCTTAGGTCGGGCGTGTCCTTCTGCAGGCAGAGTTTGGAAAATAAGCAATACGCAACACATACTCGGCGACTACCCCGCCCCAAGAGGCCCCCAAGAGCCCCCCGAGAGGCCCAAGGGGGCTCCAAGACGCCGCCAAGGAGCCCCGAGAGACCCCCAAGAGGCCCCCGAGAGGCCCCCAGGAGGCCCCAGAGATGCCCCCGATAGGCTTCAAGCAGGCCCTATAGAGCGCTCGAGGGCCGGCGGAATGAGCGAAGCGATTCAGTAAACAATACGCAATTAGCCAAGCAAAGCAACCGAACAGCGATGTGTAAAAGCATATATGTGTGCACCATCATTTAGATTCAGATGGCGATTTCATTAACATTCAACTCGGACTCTCATTGTAGACTTTTGCATCAAAGTCTGCAATCGTCGGATGTGAGTTTAAACGAGCACTCGGTATCAACGAATGCAGTTTTAAATGAGACTCTGGTATCTACGTTCACTGCGTGCTCGCGGAAGCGTTCGAAGTGGATGATGTGATGATGACCATGATTTTTTTAAAGTAGAGCTTATGTATCAATGAATGCTGCGTTTGATGGCTGCGTTCTTTCGGCGTGTTTTTTTTTTCGGACACGCGCAAGGAGCGCAAATGAGCGCAGCGTACGGAGCGAGAAAACGGGCAAAAGCTGCAAGCTAAGAAGCATCGCAGACACTCGCAGGCACCGTGCCAACGCGGCCGAGCAGATCATTACCTTTGGAAGTAGTCTTCCAATACTGCAGGCTGAGCACAGCGGGCATGGAGAGTTGGATCCATCACCTCTCCTGTTCGTCTTCTCGAAGATCGCGCCAGTCTGGCGGCAATCACGAGCGAACAAGCGTGGCAACCCTGCCGGCTTAAAAGCACCACGGAGACTCAGAGACAGAGTCCCCCCTCCTCTTCCACCTCATCTTCCTCCACCTCCGCCCTCCTCTTCCTTTTCCTCCTTCTCCTCCTGCTCGTCCTCTCCCTTCTCTCCCTCCCCCTCCTCGTCCTCTTCGGCAGAGAAGCTGAGCGCGGTCGTGCAGCGCATCACTTTTGGAGCTAGATCACGCCGGTCCGGCGGCGAACAGAAGCGGAAAACGAAGCAAACCTGCAGGCTTAGAAGCACCGCGCAGACTGGCAGACAGAGCCCCCCCTCCTCTTCCACCTCATCCTCCTTCGCCTCCGCCCTCCTCTTGCCCCATCCTCCTCCTCCTCCTGCTCGTCATCCCCCTTGTCTTCCTCCTCCTCCCCGCCCTGTCAGCACAGAGGCTGAAGGCGGCCGTGCAGCGCAGCACTTTTGGAACTAGATCGCGCCAGTCTGGCGACGAACAAAAGAGGAATGCGAGGCAAGCCTGCAGGCTTAGAAGCACCACAGAGACTGGCAGACAGAGCCCCCCCTCCTCTTCCACCTCATCCTCGTCGGCCTCCGCCCTCCTCTTGCCCGTCCTCCTCCTCTTCCTCCTGCGCGCCCTCTCCCCTCGCTTCCTCCTCTTCCTCGTCTTCCTCAGCAGAGAAGCTGTGCGCGGCCGTGCAGGGAATCACTTTTGCAAGTAACATTCCAACACCGCAGGCGCAGAAGCACCGCGGGCAAGCAGGCCTGGATCCATCACCTCTCGCGCTCGTCTTCCAGGAAATCGCGCCAATCTGGAGGCTGCCAAGAATCGATGATGCGCCGGGATCCACCTCCGGTGCTGCCGCCGACGTCAAGGTAATCACCCTCTTTCGTGCGCAGACGACCATGTCCCAGCGCCACAATCGCCGCATTGCGGTTCTTGAGCAACTCGCCGCTCTCCCACTTCCGCAGTACATCCCATTGCCTGCGAGTGAAAGTGGCATCGTCTGCAGGCTGACTAGCACCGCGACGCTGCACCTCTTGCCGATGGCGATAGAGCCGCTCACCTTCGTTGTAGCGCGCAATGGCCTCCGCCTTGTCACGATGGAGGCGGCGGCGCTCTTCCTGAGAGACCTGGTTGCGATCGGCGAGGTCTGCGGGTGCATCGCTGGGCTCGACGTGCAAGGCTCGCTTGAGCATGTCAACGTCGAAGCGGCCGGAAAAGGCGAGGACCTCCCAGATCTGCTTCGTCCCGGAAACGCGTTGCAGATGCCGACACCATCGCTTGCGCTTTTGCTCTCTGATGAACTTACGGAGGCTGCCAATGCCTTGTTCCTTGCCCTTGCCTTTTTCCCTTGCCTTTGCTCGCAGGCTGATCAGCACCGCGTTCCTGCTGTGCTGACGTTTTTCCCTTCGCTTTCCCTTTCTCGGCAGCTCGGTTCTGCAGCTGAACCTGGAAGGCAGAACTTTCGTACTCTTCTCGAGCACGTTTGACAAGTTTCCCGCGCTCCTCCTCAGTAAGGACATGGCGCATGTTCGTAATGTTCTTGCTTCGGAGGAAGTCGTGGCGGATCCGCAGAACAGCCTGAATGGCCCGAGCAGTCTCTTCCTGCGACGCGTAGGCTGCGTCGCAGTCATCGCCAGGCTGAGGAGCACCAGCGTCTGCCCTCTTCACGAAAAGCAGAAGGCTGAGCTGATGGAGAAGTTTGGGATCGTAGCTCTCCTCGTACATCTGCCCCCAGTACTCCCTCATCTCACGATGCGCTTCCTGCGCGCGCTGATGAACTTCATCGTCAAGCTCGTTGCGCTGCGGCGAAGGCGAGCGGCTCGGTATGGGTTGCCATTCTGGCGAAGGAGAACGGCTTGGCAAGGGTTCCCAGTCGACTTCAGTTTCGGCTTTGTCTGAAGCAGTATCGGAGACGACGAAATCTCCTAAGGCAATCTGCCGCTTCTTTGTCTCCTTAGGCTGAGAAGCACCAGGGAGAGTAATGGCGATTGCAACAGCATCGTGGGAATCGTTGCGCATGCCACGGTCCTGGTACGATGCGCCAACAGCGATGGGCTTGAACTGCGCAGTGGCCCCAGAGACCGCCGTCACCTTGGCGATCACTTCGATGCGCAAACACATCCCACAACTGCTCGTCATCGGTGCGGCGCTGCAGAGCAACGCGGGTCTGCGTGGACGTCAGGTTGTTGTCGCCGACAATGACGCGGACAACTGGTGCGTCCACTTGCGGACCTGGTGCGTCCACTTGCGTCCACTGTCCAGGTAGAGTCGGAGGAGCCTGACCGCACGTTGTTTGGTCAGCACCGACGGCGGCTTCGCTCCGCAACCGATGTGCAAGTTGGCAGTAATCAAATGAATTTTACCATGGCCTTCTATTTGCACATCGAACCGTGTGATCGCCGCGTCCACATGTCTCCCGATTGGGATGTGATGGATATGCTTGTCTCCCTGCAGGGAAACATCGACAGGCTGAGAAGCGCCGCCGAATCCCCACAGGCATAGGTAGTTGTCAACCTCGGAGAAACAGACATTGTCGCCAAACGGTTTCGTCAGGATGTCTGCCGCGTCAGCCATCGCTTTGCTGAGGCCTTGCCGAGACGCACCGACTTCGCAAGCAAACAACAGATCAGCATCACCGTCCTGGACGATTGTGGCGCACACGCGGGCAAAGTTGGAGAAGTGAGTGCCAGCCCTTTTCCCAGTCATCATATTCTGATCGAATCCGAAGTTGAAAGGGGGCGATCGTGGAAGACGCAGGCTGAGAAGCACAGCGACCAGTGGCGACCGCGGGCTCCTGTCGGCTTTCGTTCGCAGGCTGAGAAGCACCACGAGAAGCTGACGCTGAAGATGCCATCGCGAGACTGGCGCCCTTTCACCAAAGAAGAGTACCGTTGCAAAAACTCTGTAAGCCAAAGACAGCTATCAAAAGCAAAAAGGAACATGAGGAGTCCATATGCTATCTTCTGATCCCACTAGAAAGCTATCAGCAAAAGCTGTTCGGTCTACTACTACTACTACTACTACTACTACTACTACTACTACTACTACTACTACTACTACTACTACTACTACTACTACTACTACTACTACTACTACT
>CAUYUJ010019287.1:137028-139528 GCA_963575745.1 Prorocentrum cordatum
ACGGACGACGACGACGACGACGACGACGACAAAGAGGACGAGGACGTGGACGAGGACGGGGATGAGGGCGAGGACGAAGTCGAGGACGAGGGCGAGGACGAGGGCGCGGACGACGCCGCCAACGACGACGACAGCGGCGACGACGACGACAACGGCGACGACGCAGACGGCCTGCGCGCGCCGCACGGCCACCTCCTCCTCCGTGGGCCCCGCGGCCGGCGGCTCCGCCACTGCGGGCGCAGGCGTGGGCACGGGCGTGGGCCCCGTCGTGGGCCCCTCCGTGGGCGCGGGCGTGGCCGCGGGCGTGGCAGCCGGCGTGGGCGCGGGCGCCGGTGCCGCCGTGGGCGCGGGCGCGGGCGCGGCGCCCGCCTTGGCGGCGCGCGCAAGGGGGTAGGCGGGAGGGGGAAGACTTCCTCCTCCTCCTCCTCCTCCTCCTCCTCCTCCTCCTCCTCCTCCTCCTCCTCCTCCTCCTCCCTCCTCCTCCTCCGCCTCCTCCTCCTCCCTCCTCCTCCTCCTCCTCCTCCTCCTCCTCCTCGCCCTCCCTCCTCCTCCCCTCCTCCTCCTCCTCTCCTCTTCCTCCTCCTCGTCCTCCTCGTCCTCCTCGTCCTCCTCCTCCTCCTCCTCCTTCCTCCACCTGATCCCTCCTCCTCCCTCCTCCTCCCCTCCTCCTCCTCGTCCTCCTCCTCCTCGTCCTCCTCCTCCTCCTCCTCCTCCTCGTCCTCCTCGTCCTCCTCGTCCACCTCCTCCTCCTCCTCTCCTCCTCCTGCTCCTCCTCCTCCTCCTCCTCTCTCCTCCTCCCTCCTCCTCTCCTCCTCCTCCTCCTCCTCCTCCTCCTCCTCCTCCTCCTCCTCCTCCCCCTCCCTCCCCCCCTCCTTCCCTCCCTCCCTCCCTTCCCTCCCTCCCTCCCTCCCTCCCTCCACCTTTGGAAGGAGGCTGTCGGCCCTTCACATTAGAAGGCGCCTGCATCTCAGGGGGAAAGACTTCGTAGAAGGCGCCAGCCCTTCTACGAAGCAGCCTCCCTCTGAGAAGCCTCCCCCCTTCCCCTGCCCCCCTTCTGCGCGTGGCTGACCTTCACGGGGATGGCCACCGGGTGGCGCCAGCCGCGGTGGTCGCAGGCCGCCACCTCGGGGGCTGCCAGGCCCAGGGGGCCGACGACGTGATCTGTTCAATCCCAGCGTGCTCCCTCGAGCTCGCCTCGGGGGGCCGCCTTCGGGCCCCAGGACTATCAAACATAGACCCGAGACGGAACAACACCCCCGGGGAGTGGGTGGGGAACTCAGGGGCCGCGGATTGAAAAAGTCTGTTCGGCGGATTTCTATGTTGTGCAATTTATGTGGTGCAACCGATGCTGTGCAATATGTACATATACGCATGTGTCTTATGCACCTTATTTGGTACTACGAGGTGCAGTCCATGTGGCGCAATACATGAATTTAATGTATGTTGTGCAAACTATGTGGGGCAGCTTGCGTGGTGCAATCTGTGTGGCACAATACGTATTGTGCAACCCACGTGTGCAATATACGGTGTTCAATGTTCTACGTTGTGCAAAATCTGTAGTGCAGTCCGAGTGGTGCAACTTACGTGGTGCAACCGATGGTGTGAATTCTACGTATCTACGTGGCGCAATATATATATATATATATATATATATATATATATATGGTGCAGTCTACGTGGTGCAATTCTTCTGGCCGGACTTGAAGTTGTCAACTCCACTGCTCGCGCAAACGTCCCACCCACCCACCCGCAACTTGGTTTGCAAATCAAATGCGGCAGCGATTGGGATGAGTGCGTGGTGTTGGCTGGTGCATCTCTGCGGCCGTGCTAACCCGCACATGCTTGCGCGCGCAGCGGCCAGCTAGTTTGGCGCGACCAACGCGGCCGCGGTGGCGCTGACCGCTGGGCACACTTCGCTGCGAGTCGGCGACTTGGGGGGGCGCGGTATCATGGCAACGTCGGCAACGGTACACGCGATGACTATCGTAGCGGTGTTGGCGACGATGATGACAGCGGCGGCGGCACGGCCAGTGCCGGCGCCGATGCTGATCACGCCGACGACAATGACGGCGTCTTCGCATCGGCGATCAAAGTGTTGGAAGGAGTTCGACGTGCGCGCGCGGCCGACGCGCGAGGTTGGCCCGCATAGTGTTATTTGACGCAGATCGTTCCCCCCCAGCACGCGCGCAAGGGCGTTCGAATGATTTCGACATGCGGCGCGAGTGGCTCGTTTGGCAGAATTTCATGAGCACGATAAACAATGTTTGGTTTCCTGGCGAGTTCGCAAGAACGCGGGCGCCGTTTCTATGAAAACTGATGTTGCGAAGCCAGATGTTTGTGCTTCTTGACCTTACGACGCTGAAAAAGTTAGAACGGTTTTGGCATGCGCGCGCGAAGACGCGCGCGCATGCACTTCGTTTCACTGTTGCAAAACAAGTTTTCGCGACAGCATGCGCACAAGGGCGTTCGAACGATTTCGACATGCGCGCGTGAAGCCCGC
>CAUYUJ010019287.1:144528-149528 GCA_963575745.1 Prorocentrum cordatum
TTCCTTGTTTTCTTCCTCCTCTTCCTCTTCCTTGTCTCTTCCTTCTCTTCCTTCTCGTTCTCCTCCTCCCCCTCCCCCCCACAGGGTCCGAACTGTTTTATCCCCAATGTTTGGTTTATCTCTCCTTGGGTCCCACCATAGGCACCCCTCCATGCGATGATGAAGACGATTAAAAATAATCAATTTTGACACATAAAAAACCTCAGGTCCAGAATTCAAAAATTGTTGGAACATCGATCCTGGGGCCATCCTCTTCTCTCTTCCTTCTCCCACCCTTCTTCTTCCTCTCTTGTGCCGAGCGCCTGCTGGCAAGTTGTATAGCCACGAGCCTCGAGATCTCTCGAGTCAGTCTTGTGTTGAGCGCCTGCTGGCAAGTTGTATTGCCACGGGCCTCGAAAACTCTCGAGTCAGCCTTGTGCCGAGCGCCCAGGATCACCATCATCATCATCATCATCATCATCATCATCATCATCATCATCATCATCATCATCATCATCATCACCACAAGCATCATCATCATCATCATCATCATCATCATCATCATCACTCATCATCATCATCAATATCATCATCATCACCACTCATCATCATCATCATCATCATCATCATCATCATCATCAATATCATCATCATCATCATTATCATCATCATCAGCATCATCATCATCATCATTATCATCATCATGATCATCATCATCGTCATCGTCATCGTCATCGTCATCGTCATCGTCATCATCATCATCATCATCATCATCATCATCATCATCATCATCATCAGCATTATCCTCATCACTGGGAAATCTTTCATAGTCCCCGCCAGAACCCCGAACTTTTTTTTATCCCCGGGGGATTAATATCGCCCGCGCAGGGTTATTCCTCCTGTAGAGGGACACGCCCGACTTCATGCTAACTTCATGCCAGTTCTGGCTCCCCGAGAACACGTCTGGGGTTAAGTCGGGCCTGTCCCCCTACAGGGGGATTTGCGACGAAAAATAAACAATACACCAACAAAAAATAAAATAAATAGTCCAAACGTAGTCTGGGGACTAATTCTTTCGAGTCTTTTTGGACCTTCTTGGGGTATGTTTGGGGTATTTTTCATTTATCGTCGAAAATCCCCCTGTAGGGGGACACGCCCGACACAAGGCTCCCCGAGAGCACGTCTGGGGTGCAGCCTCCTCTCCGAGGCCAGCGAGGGTCCATGGGGCACACCGCCCCCGGGCCCAGGACGGCCACTGTCGGGGCACGCACGGCGCTGCATCGGGGGCCCTCCTGCAGGCCTGGAGGCGTTCGCGCCGTCCACGGTGCCGCCGAAGGGGGTGCACAGCACGGCGTCGCCTCCCTCCTCGTCGGCGGCGAGCCCAGGGGCAGGCCTCCTCAGAAGGCGGCGGGGCCTCCGAGAAGCCCTCGCGCGCCTTGCCCGCCTCCTCCAGAGCCCCGGGCGGCTCCAGAACAGAAGGCCCGAGGGGCCTCCGAGCCCCGGCGCCTTCGGAAGAGGCCCGGCCACTCTCGCTTCCCCCCCGGGGCTCGCCGCCGATCCTTCGCGCACCGCTGCCCCCCGCACCACATGCAGGGGACGCCGCTGGCGGTGTCCCCGGCCTGGCGGCTCATCAGGCAGGCGGACCTGCCGGTGATCTGGCCGCAGCCCCTGAGCTTCCAGTCCAGGCAGTCCTCGGGCCGTCGCGAACGGGGCCCATCGCAAGCGAAGGCACATGCAGGGCGACGAGAGGGGTGCGCGCTGCCCTTTCCAAGGGGGCCCTCCGGGTGCACTGGCAGGTCCTAATCGTGGAAAGGTTCATGACGGCTTAGCTGCAGCCGCGAACGGAGGCCAAGATGGCACGAGCAAGCCATATGGCACGCGGTGCATCAAGGCATGGATTGAGAGGGCGTAGTAAGGGCACCCTCTTGTGTGCAAGGTCGGAAAGACATTTCCCCCAAACAGCGCTGCCTTCGAGTGCTTCCCGCTTGCGTCTCCGAGAACTTGGATGGGTGCCCCGCGGACTCGCAACGTTTTGCCCGGTTGCCGCCTGTGGGGGAGCTTCCCGAGAATCCGCAACGCTCTGGCGCGTTCCCGCCAATTGCCAACTGCTGCCGCCTGTGGGGGGATCCCGAAGCCATGTGCTCTTTGATGGTAATATCCACCCGATCGACCTGAGATCAGGATGGCGAGCGGGAACAAGATAGAAGATGGGGGGGAAGAAAATTAGAGATCTCAGGTCGATCAGTAAAATCAAGATAGAAGATGGGGGGAAGAAAATTAGAACTCTAACGAATGGCCAAATCTCGAGAATCTGATTCTAAATAGGCCAAGAGAAGACTCGCCACGTTCCGGCCAGTTGCCGCCCACTGCCGCCTGTCTGGGGGCCTCCAAGGAGGACTCGCCAGGCTCTGGCCCATGGCCGCCCTCCGGGGGGGTGCCCCGAGGGAGGGCTCGCCACGTGCCCCGACCCGTCGCCGCCCGTTGCCAGCCGTTGCCGCCCCTGTGTGGGTGCCCCGAGGCTGCGTGCAGTCGGGGGCGTTGACCGAAGGAACGATGACAGACGGAACGAGGCCCCTTTCCGTAAGTTCAACTCCGATGTCCGATCGCGAACCGACGGTGGGTGCCCCGAGGATGCGTGCAGTCGGGGCGCTGACCGAAGGAACGATGACAGACGGAACGAGGCCCCCCTCTCCTTAAGTTCAACTCCAGTGTCCGATCGCGAACCGACGGTAAACCTAAAGCAAACACTACAACACCTAGGGAGCACGGAGCCCCTCCCCAACGAAAAGGGTTCCTTATTCAAAACCCCGACTGCTAATGTTCTTCTTCGAGAAACCACCGCAGAAACGCTTGAAGATCACAGAGCTCAGACACATCCACAGTGCCACGAGTTACTGTTTCGGGTCAATGCGCTTTCAAAGATGTCTCTGCTTGCATATCGGCATGTCTGATAATGGTAGCGCTCGGGTGGGGGGGGGGCAGCTCGAGGCGGGGGTGCGCTGGGATAGCCATACTAGGAGCGCGAGCACCAGCAAGTACAGTCATGGTGTTGACCTAAGGAGCCCTAAATAAAGAACGAGACGCCTTTGTTCCCCAAGTTAAGCTTCGATTCCCTATCGAATACCTAAGGAAAACGGAAGGCAAACTGTGAAACAAATAGGTAACACGGAGCCCCTCCCCAACGCAAAGGGTTCCTTCTTCAGCGCCCCGACTGTAGCCATCATATGCGAGCGAGCGCCAGCATGTAAGGGGGGGATCCAGCCCCCCACGCACACACACACACAAATACGCTCTTCACGGTTGCCTTGGGGGGGGGGGCGGGGGGCCGGCAACGACCGTCACGCGCCAGACGAGAAAAAAACACTCTCAGTTGGTGTGGTGGACGGGAGAGGAGTGGTGAGGATGACGAGGGGCAGCCGACGGCGCAAACGAGACACCGAGGGTCTGGATCTCTGGAGCTCCTTGGAGGTCCCCAGAGGCCTCGAGACATCTCTGGGCGTCCCTGGAGGACAAGACCAAATCCAGAAGCGGGCCAGAAACTGTACATCATCCTTCCTGGTCCCTCCTTCTCAACTCTCCCCCAAAAAACAGCTGGTACGCTGACAAACCGTGAGGCCGGGGCAACATGGAGAGCACTGCAGCCGGAGGGTGCATCATTATCGAGTGCTCTGTCCTCTCCCGCCCTGGCTTGCAGTGTCCTGGTTTCTGGGGCGCTGAGGGCGTTCTTCTCCTCCTCCTCCTCCTCTGTCTCCTCTTCCTCCTCCTCCTCCTCCTCCTCCTCCTCTTCCTCCTCCTCTTCGAACCACTGTCTCAAGATCTTGGCTTCAGAGGGTGTGCATGCCCCCCGTCGGTGTAGTTGTGGGCCCACTCAATCACTCCTCCTCCTTCTCATCCTCCTCCTCCAGATCATCTGCCTACTGAGACATTCCTCCTCTCCCCCCTCCTCCTGCCCCTCCTCCTCCCCCTTCCCCTCCCCCCTAGGACCCCCAGCACCATCCAGAGCGCCCCAACCAAACCCCGGAGCACCCTAAAACACGCTTCAGTCAAAAGCAGCCATGGGGATGGAGTATCCGCCACCGTGCCCTGAGGCACGAGTTGGAGAGTCCCCAGGTCCTTGGACTAACCGACTAACCCCTTAAGCCTCAGTCCTCATTCCTGAGATTTTTCAGGGTGCCGGGACGCCACATGATTAAACCTCCCGGGGCTCTTCGCAAGCCTCCAGACCACCAGGCCGTCGTCCCGCACGAGCGTTTCGCCCCCAGGGGGCCCCCCAAACGGGCCAACAGGGGCCCAAGAGGCCCAAACGACGGTCCAAGAGGGTCCCGAATCGCCGAACGATCGGCCCAGGACGCCCGAGATGGCCTGAAGACGGCTGAAGAGGCGCCCGAGACGCCTCAAGAGAGGCCTCACAAGAGGGCCCAAAGAGGCAAATATCGCTTGATTCCTAGAGGATAGCGTACGTTTTTGGAATATACAAAAGGTTTCAGCCTCACGGCGTTCAACACGGCCCAAGAGCGCCCCAGGATCGCCCCAAGATGGCCTGGCCTCACCAAACCCCCAAGAGGGCCCCAAGACGGCCAAAGAAGGCCTCAGGACGGTCCAAGACACGCCTCACAGACGGCCCGAGCCCCGAGATGGCCCCAAGTTGGGCCTGAGAAGGAAAGCCCGAACAGACAATTCGTGCTTTCTGCCTCAAGATGCCCCAACGAGGCCCCGAGAGGCCCGCATGAGGCCCAAGGAGGCCCCCAAGAGGCCCCAACGCCCCAAAGAAACTCCCAAACAACCCCTAAGATGCATCAAAACTGCCTCCAACCTGCCCCCGAGAGACCTCCCACGACATCCCAACTAACATCCAAGAAGCCAAATCATTATGACCCACAACCCAGGCGCTGTGGCGGGATGGACCGAAGGCCACTCGAGAACTGAAGATGCAAGGCACCCAGAACGCACCGACTCCAGGATACCCTGACGACGAGGCAGAAAGCATGATAAGCACGCTGAGAAGCGAGGGATGCAAGAGT
>CAUYUJ010019287.1:159528-182971 GCA_963575745.1 Prorocentrum cordatum
TCCGAGGCGCGGTCGTCAAAAAACGATGGCGAACCCGAGTCCTGGCAAACCCGGGTCTTACGCTCCCCCGACTCTGGCCTCCTCCGCCATCCCGGCCCAAGAGGTCTGGACCCCCTCCCAAGGGACCAACTTTTCATCCCGAGCAGCTTCTACTGACGGCCCGACGCCCCCTGAGGGCCTCGGAAGCCGAAAACGGCTAGAAACAATATTGTCGGCCGCATGTTTATCCTGACGTCGCGGGGAGGTCGGACTGCGAATCATGCATCGGGTCTCTGGCGCCCGTTCAAGACGATCCGGGCACCCTGGCATCCCCAGAACGCTCCTGGCGAGGTGCGGATGCAAGAGGGACCCTGGAGCCGGAAAGCCCTTCGAAACCAACCGCGAAAGCGCATACAAAAATAAAGACGACGCGAGGACGTCCCCGGAGATCCAACGTCGCAGAGAAAATAAGACAGTTCCCGACCGGAGCCCTAGACCCAGTCCTTCTGTGTCATCCCTCGAGCCTATAGAGGGCCCCGGGGCCCGAAACTGGGTGGAGCTACCCGGTATGGACAAAGATCCAAACATGCTCGCGCCGTTGAAGGGGTCACGGCGAGAGGTGCTTGGCAACGTTCGGCCTCTGGGGGGGCCCTCGCGGGGCCCCGGGGCCGTCAAGAAGTGACACTCGGGCTTGAACAGAAGCCCTGGATCGGGGATCTTCTGAACCGGGCGCAACAGGTCCCAAGAATGGCGTTCTGGCGCGATTCATCATCGTCAACACGGAACGGTCAGGTTGATCCGTGCATTGGGGATCCCGAGAACAATGTTTTGGCACGTTTCAGGGTCTTCAAGTTAACGGTTGTCTTCCAACGAGGTAGTTCCCTCAATGGACATGAACCGTTGTAGAGGCCGATGAAGAGGGAGCTTGGAGGGAGGGTTTCTTACGTCATCGTTGATGACTCTTGGGTTTACACTGGTCCTCCTCCTCCTCTTCCTCCTCCTCCTCCTCCTTCTCCTCCTCCTCCACCTTCTCCTCCACCTTCTCCTCCTCCTCCTCTTCTTCCTCCTCCTCCTCCTCCTCCTCCTCCTCTCCCTTCCCCTCCTCCTCCCCTCCTCCTCCTCCCTCCTCCTCCTCCTCCTCCTCCTCCCTCCTCCACCTCCTCCTCCTCCTCCTCTCCTCCTCCTCCTCCTCCTCCTCCTCCCCTCCTCCTCCCTCCTCCCTCCTCCCTCCTCCCTCCCCCTCCCCCTCCCCCTCCCCCTCCCCCTCCCCCTCGCCCTACTGATGCCCTGACAGCCGCGCTCCTGCGCAGAGGCGGGCGCGGCGCCGGCCGTCGCCGCCAGCGCCGACAGCAGCGCCGCGAGCGCGCGGGCGCTCCGCGCCGCGCGCGGCCGGAGCCCTCCGCGCGCGCCGCCGGGGCTCATGGCCGCCGGTGCGCCGGGGGCTGCCGAGGGCAGGAGGGCGCCAGCTTCCCAAGGCCCCCTCGCGCAATGGAAAAACCATGACGCAACGTTTTCTTGTATTTTTTTTTTGTCATGCGTTTTTTTTTTTCTTTTTGAATTTTCAGCCTCTGGGGGCCCTGACCGGCCCTCGGGACCGCCAAAGTACGACTCAGGGTGAGAAAGCGGTCCGGGGGAAGGGGCCGAGAGCTCCGGGGGTCGACGTCATGAAAAATTCACGGCGTCGGGGGTCTGGGTTCCCATGGGATCTCTCTGGCGAGATGTGTGTGTGTGTGTTCCCAGGCTCGGCGTGCAACTTGAAGTGCCGCGCGGGACCTGCTCTGGAGCGGGATCCTGCCGCAAACAGATCTGCCCTTCCTCCAACCTTGTGCTGCGCCGAACGCAACGGCCGTGTTGCCTACACACGCATCCACCCCGAATGGATGTACGCAGCGGCGCCCAGTGTGTCTATAGCCGCTTGTGGCTAGAGCGTGAGAGCGGTCTCCGGCACAGTCCAGGGATGCCGGTCCTCTGGAGGCACATCGACTCTGCCCGCCCACGTGCGACCTCTGCGATTGCAGGTGTTGTGGAAAACGGTGGGAAGACTGCCCCGGTGACCCTTTTTTTTTCTCCGGGTAGCAGTCGTTACCCAGGAGGGGGGTCGGGCGGGAGAGCAACGGTAACGGCGGCCGCGGCGTGCACCCGCCAGGGTGAGTCCGCGCCGCCAGCGCATCTATCGCTTGTGTGCACCACGGAGAAGGGATGCAGGCCAGTGCCCCCCCCCCCTCCCCCCAGCGCGATCGTTGGCGTTACCCCAGTGAGGATGGGGGGGGCGGACTCCCCAGACCTCTCCCAAGGTGCGTTCTGACCAGGATTCCGAGGCGCG
This sequence comes from Prorocentrum cordatum, assembly GCA_963575745.1. Lineage (NCBI taxonomy): Eukaryota > Dinophyceae > Prorocentrales > Prorocentraceae > Prorocentrum > Prorocentrum cordatum. The sequence goes on from CAUYUJ010019287.1 coordinate 161,831, forward strand.
TCCAGCGATGGCAACAAGGGCATCCGAGGAGGCCGAACAAGGCGAACACGGATGGGTACCTGCTCCTCCTCCTGGGCTTGGCCTGGGCACCGAGTGTCACACCCTGGGGAAGGACAACAAAACAAAACAAACAAACAAAAAACGCTCACCTGCCGTTCCCACGGCCCACTGCAAAGATGAATGGGGCCCAGGGACACACAAATAAATAGACACAAGCAGCAGGACTCCCCAGAGTTTCCCACATGTCCTGGGTTTGTCTTCCCCCCCCACTTCCCATATTTTCCCATATGTTTCTAGGGAATCGACGATGAAATTGTGCCTGTGTGTGTGTTTTTGTTCTGCCCCTCCTGCAAAGGAGGCGGGGCGCCGCCCGCGGGCCCCAGGCCCCCCTGAAAGGGCCGTTCGGCGGGCCTATACGTAACCCTGCGCTCCCGAGAACGATCCCCGTGGGGATCGTTGGGGGCCCCGGCGGGGAGCATCCGCGATTTTCAAGGCGAGGGCGGTGATCTGGCCGTCGCTCGGACGTCCATCCCCTGTGTCTTCTGTTTCCTGTTTCGTCCGTGTTTCTTTCTATTCGCAGGATGAACCAGGATGCTCCTGAAATAGTCCCCGCCGAGAAAAGGTGCACACGTCCGAACGAGAGCACGTGATGACGATGACGATGACGATGATGATGATGATGATGATGATGATGATGATGATGATGATGATGATGATGATGATGATGATGATGATGATGATGAGGGTGAGGGTGATGATGATGATGCTGGTGCTGATGATGATGATCCTGGGCGCTCGTGTAGACTGACCTTGTGGATCTTGGCACAAGACTGACTCGAGAGATCTCGGGTCTCGTGGCTACAACCTGCCTGCGCAGGAGAGGTCCTTGGCGCGCCTGGCCAAGAAGCCTCTCTTGCGCACGACCTCGAGCCACTCGCCCATGCAGGCTTGGCACACCAGAAAGTGAGAATGCCATGGCCCTGCCCCACGCTCGTGACTTGGGAAAACTGAAATGGTGAGAATTCCATCGCCCTGCAACACGCTCGTGATTGCGGAAGCTGAAATTGTGAGACCACCATTGCCACCCTCAGCGTTTTTGATGCTGTTGCTAGTCAACATACGATGATAGCAACTTCGATTCGCAACTTCCCCCGGTGCTTATCAAGTTGGGCCTCCGCGCCCCTCTCCACAATTAAATCTCATTGACACGGGATCATAAAGATTCAGGGGGTTAAGGGGGGGAGTATGTTCTATTATCGGGGGCACTCGGTTACCGGAGTTGTTTTTTTCTGTTCGGCTGCCCTCGCACGATACCACGGCGCCTGGCGGTCCTTGGTTTTTCGGATGGTTGCTGCCACTATCGGCGCCGTTTTGTTATGTTGGGCTCTGGCTCCGTCGCTGTTGCTTCTGGCTCCGTTTGCTGGAGCCAATCTCAGAAGCAACAGTGACGGAGCCGGAGCCGTTGCTGCCTGCATTGCTTGCTGGACGCCGAGCCGATTCGCGTTACCGTTCCCGCGTTCTAGAGACAGCCTTTGAACATGGCAACCAAAACTGCCCTGCCGCTTCCGCGGCCCGCCAAGGCGCCGACCAACCAGGATCTCCACCGATTGCTTCAATGGGCGTGTAGCTTCTGCGACGACAGTTCTCATGGCACTCCCGAAAACACTCGCGATCTTAGCTGCCCCGATACGCAACACGCGACACGTAGCGTATTGATACGGAGCTCAACACGTGGACTGAAAACGTAGGTCCGACGCGATACGTTCGCAAAACGTGGGCCAATACGTGGAGCCAACACGCAACGTATTGACACGGACGTCTTGAACACGGGACGTATTGCGTATCAAATCGGGCGTGTCGAGGCAACTAAGCTCGCGATGCGTCAACGACGGCGCGCATTCCCATCGGCGCCTCCAGGACGCGCGAGCGCAACGCGGGAGGAGCGCGACCGTTGCGCCAGCCGCACGCTTCGCGACATGGGCCTCCGCGTGTGTGCGTAGCATGCTCCCCCGCGCGCGGTGCACCGGCGCGAGATCTAGCAATCTGGTCGTGATCTCTACGATGGTGCATTTGTTCCGTGACGTCGGACCTCAACGACTCAGGATCCCCGACAAGGTGGTTTGAATTATGTTGTTCCCATCGTACTTAAGGACCACATCCCATAAAGAATTTCGAGCACCCGGACAAGTGTCGAAAGAGTGTCGAAACAGTGTCTCCCAGGGCCCGGCACGGGAAAACCGTCGAGTTGTTTTGAATACTTTTCTGGCGCTCGAAATTCTTTCTGGTGATCAAGGCTAAAGTAGGTTGGAACACCATAAGGTTTGAGTACTCCAATCGGGGCGTTCAATTCCGAGATGTCGCATTCTGGGGCGGGGCCATCAACCATTGGGCCCAGTACGGAGAACTGGCCCCGGGGAAAAGGCAGGAGAGCCCAGAATCGAATCGATAAGTCGAATCGGTCATCAGGATCAATCGGATCGGTGGAAATTGGCAGCCAAGTCGGGAAAAGTCGCATCGGCAGCAATCGGCAGGCTGGCAGGCCTCCGCTGAGAAGAAATCGTATCCCGAATCGGCATCCGACGTCGAGTCGGATTGGCATCGAAAACCATCGACATCGGCTCGAATAGACACCGGAAGAATCGACGTGAGTCCGAGGGATCCCGAATCGGCATCCGAAGCCGAGTCGAATCGGCATCGAAGCCAATCGAAAATTCGGCTCGAATAGAAACCGGAAGAATCGACCTGAGCCGGAGGGATCCCGAATCGGAATCCGAAGCCGAATCGAATCGGCATCGAAACCCATCGCAAAATCGGCTCGAATCGAACCGGAGGAACCGACGTGAGCCCGAGGGATCCCGAATCGGCATCCGAAGCCGAGTCGAATCGGCATCGAAACCCATCGCAACATCGACGCGACTCGAGCCGGAGGCATCGGCAAATGAGCCCGAGGGTCGGGGCCCCGTGGGCCGCGCGGCCTGGCCACACAGCACGCGCCGGCGGCTGCCGGGGATCTCCCGTGCACCAGCTGCACCGATATCCTGGCGCCGGGCCGCTCCGGGGCCCCAGATGTCGGTGCTTCTGCCCTCCTGGCTCGGGCAGGGATCGAATCAGCTCGGCCAGGGACGAACGATGAAACCAAATACCACGCGAGTCGAGCCGGAGGAATCGACAGAGGAGCCCAACGGTCGGGGCCCCCCTCGGGCCGCGGCCCGACAGCACAGCACGCGCCGGCGGCTGTCGGGGATCTCCCGTGCACTATATTGAGCAGGGACCGACCGTCCGGCATTCCTATAGGCCTACCACGAAATTTTCTTAGAACCCAAAGCTGTTCTAAGAACAAAAACAACATATTCTTAGAACATTAGCCCGATGTGTTGAACTAAGACAGTCCCAGCCAGAACTGTTCTGAGAACAGTTCGTGAAAATCACCAGAGGTTCTCAGAACATTGTTTGGTAGGGCCATAGCCCAGACCCCCGACGTAATGTTTTTCCATTACGTCGAAAATTATGAGGATCCCCAAAAAACTCCCGTCATGATTTTCTCATTACTCGAGGGGGTCTGGGAGGCGAGCCAGGACGCTTCGCCACTGCTTGACTATAGCTGCACCGATATCCTGGCCAGGCCGCTCCGGGGCCCGAGGTCGATGCTCCTCGGCCCTCCCAGAAGCCCCTCGGGTAAACTAAAATTCTGCCTCTGGAGGCCCTGAGCTAAGTCGGGCCTGTCCCCCTACAGAGGGATTTTCGACGAAACATGAAGAATACCCTTAAAAAAATCAAAAAATAGCCAGGGGATTATGTTTTTAGTATTTTGTTTACATTTTGGCGGCATGCTCTGGGTATTTTTTTAATTTTTTATCGAAAATTCCCCTGTAGAGGGGGCAGACCCGACATAAGGTAAAGAAACAATCGGACGGGAGGTGTTTCCTAAAGTTCGGCCTCTGGAGGCCCTAAGCGGCCCTCGGGATCGTCAGATAACGACGCGGGATGAAAACGACCGCTCCGGGGAAGGCGTCGACACCTCTGGAGGTCGACGTCGTGAGAACAGATCGCGGCGTCGGGGGTCTGGGCTTCTGCCTAGGGCGGGGATGGGGGGCAGAAAATCCCCCCCCATGAGAATCGCCCCGACACGCGAGGCCGGTTAGTAGACGCACCCGAGGAAGGAATCGAACAGGCCAGGGCTGCTTAGTAAACGCCCAGGGCCGCTTAGTAGACGTCAATTTTGGCGGCGCGCAAAAGGGGGTAGGGGGATGGGGACGCCTTCTTAGAAGCACCCTGCTTCTTAGAAGGCCTCGGCCTTACGTCTATAGAGAAGGCCCGCGCCTTCTAAGAAGCAGGGGTGCTTCCAAAAAGCCTTCCCCCCTCCCCCTACCCCCCCTCTGCGCGTTGCCGACAATTGTCGGGTCTGGGTGTTTTTCCCTCCCTTGATGGGATGCACGTGGCCGGTTCTGGAAACCCTGAACACCCCCTGAACACCAAAAAGGATGCCATCGCTTGGAGACGCACGGCTTCCTTCCGCTGGCCTCCGCTGGCCTTCCGCCGGCGGAGGCGGCTTCGCTTGACTACCGCGGCCCCTCCGCCGAGGAAGAGACGGCAACTCCTTCGGCCCTCGAAGGCGAGGCCCTTGTTGGAACGCTTCTTCATGTATGCACCGGCCCTGGGCCCAGGACCGGTCTCTGCCAGGGCCACGAGCCCATGTGGGGGGGGAGCGATCCCATTCGCGAGGCTCACGGGCGTACCTATCCAGCGGGTGGCGGGGGGGGGGGGCTACCCTGCATCATGGAAACCCCGGTCCTGGGCCGAGGATGAGCTTCGGTCAACCGTTCCCCATCCCCGCGGGCGTGGCCTGGGCCCTGCCGGCCGAGCTCCCCACCCCGGAGATGGGGATACAGGCTGTCCCCTGCGAGATTTGAGGGGCCTGCCCTCAACTTGGGTGGGGGGATGGTGGGGATCTGGATGCGGGGAAGCACAGGCGCCGCAGTACTCCCCAGACCTCTCCCAGGGTGCGCTCTGCGAGGCGGTTGAGGCGGTGGCGACGAGGGCCTCCCGACAGGCCCCAGAACGGGCGAACACGGGGGAGAGGTCGCGGTACGGGACCCCTCCTCCTCCTCTGAGAGAGGGGGGTGGGGGGACGGGTACCTCTTCCTCCTCTTCCTCCTCTGAGTGAGGGGGGTGGGTACAGTCAAAAACCCTAATGAGGACGCGCGGCAAGGACGCAAGACCCTTGGAAGCCGAAGTTGGGATTTTTGGGGCGGCGGACGACAAAAACCTCAAGGACGCAAGAGCAAGGAAGAGCAAGGACGCAAGGGTACCCTGAGCAAAGTCGCGCGTCCTTGCTAGGGTTTTTGACTGTACCTCATCCTCCTCTGGGTGCCTCTTCCTCCTCGGATTCGTCGAACGACACTGACGGGATCGGTCACGGCGCTGGCGCCCTCCGAAAGGGCCCCCCCCCGCAGCTGGAGCCCAGGCGGCTGCCGGGACGCGCGGAGCGCCCCGCTCGGAGAGGCGGGCGGGTGCTCCTCTTGGGCGCCGTCGTCGTCGTCGCCTGCGGCTTTCGTCGTCGTCTGCGGCTTTCGTCGTCGTCTGCGGCTTTCGTCGTCTGCGGCTGCTGTCGTCGTCGTCGTCGTCGTCGTCGAAGTCGTCGTCGTCGTCGAAGTCGTCGTCGTCGTCGTCGTCTGCGGCTGTAGTCGTTGTCGTCGTCGAAGTCGTCGTCGTCGTCGTCGCCGTCGTCCTCGTCCTCGTCGTCGTCGTCGTCGTCGTTTGCGGCTGTAGTCGTCGTCGTCGTCGTCGTCGTCGTCGTCGTCGTCGTCGCCGTCGTCGCCGTCGTCGTCGCCTGCGGCTTTCGTCGTCGTCCGCTCCTTGAGGGCCCCCCCTCCGCCGCCCGAGCTGGGACGGCTGCCGGGAGGCGCGGGGGGCGCCCCGCTCCGAGGCCGGGCGGGCGGGGCGGACCTGTGGACGACTTTGGATGTTGGACGACACGCAAAGCAAATATTCAAAACACACAGACACAAACGTGCACACAAATACTCCAGAAAACGTTCTCAGACTATGTTTGACTATTTGTTGGACGACACGTTAAACCACAAATCCTATAATATGAGAAAATATTCAAAAATACACCAAAAAACGTCCTCATACTATTTCTTTACTATTTTTTTGCTGATTTTTTTAAAACAATTTCTAAAAACTCCACAAATGGTCCCCAGACTATTGTTTGACAATTCTTTGAATGTTCCTCCTGCAAAGGGGCACGCCCGACTTCACGCCAGGACGCGGTTCAAGTCGGGTGAGGAGACGTCGAGGCTCTCGGACCTGCGGCGGCTCCGGAGGCTTTCTCCGGCGCCGCGGCTTCTCAGAGCGTTCCCGAACGTTATGTTGTTCCCATCCTACTCAAGGACCACCTCCCAGAAATAACTTTGAGCGCCCCACAAAAGTGTCAGAAGAGTGCCGAAACAGTGTCGGGCGAGTGTCTCCCAGGGCCAGACACGTGACCACCCTTGAGTTTCGGTACTTTTTTCTGGCGCTCGAAGTTCTTTCTGGAGATCAAGGCTAAAGGGTTGGCCTGACGGGGCCATCATAAAAATGACGAGACCCAATCTGAAATTAGACGCGGGCTCCCGCTGCAAGCATCCCACGAAAACTGGACCGTCACAATCCAGGACGCGCTCGTCAAAAAACGTCGGCAAACCCGAGTTCCGGCTTCCTCGAGTCTTACGTTTCCCCGAATCGAGGCTCTCGGAGCTCTGGCGGCCCTGGAGGATTTCTCGGGCGCCGCGGCCTTCTCAGAGCGTTCCCGAACGCTCTGAGAGCGCTCGTCGTCGTCTACGTCTACGTCTACGTCTACGTCTACGTCTACGTCTACGTCTACGTCTACGTCTACGTCTACGTCTGCGTCTGCGTCTACGTCTACGTCGTCGTCGTCGTCGTCGTCTCAGGCGCCGCGGCCTTCTCAGAGCGTTCCCGAGCGTTCTGGGAGCGTTCCGGAGCGCTCTGGAGCGGAGGTAGCCTCGTCCTGGCCCCGTCCGAAGAGGGGAGGCCGTTCGTTGGGTCGGGCCTGTCCCCCTCCAGGGGGATTTTGGGCGAAAAAATGCTTTGATTTAAAACATGCGAAAACACTGAAACAAGATACAGAAAGAACTGTCCCCAGACAAGTGTTTGACTATTTTGGAATATTCCTCCTGTATAGGGGCACACCCGACTTAAGCCTTTCGCTGCCTTCCTTGGCGGCGCGCGCCACGGGGTGGAGGAAAGGGGGGAGGGCCTCTTGGGAGGGGGCTGCTCCTGAGAGGGCGCCCGGCCATGCATCCTATAGATCGGGCCCGCGGCTTCTGAGAAGCAGGGGTGCTGGCCAGAAGCCATCCCCCCTCCTCCCACCCCCATCACACCTCTCGAGTACTGAAGAGGTCATGACGGAAGGTTTTTCCTAATCTTCGGCCTCTCGGGGGCCCTTACCGGGCCTCGGGCCCGTCAAGAAACGATTCAGGATGAGAAACCGGTGCTGGGGAATGGGCCGAGAACTCTGGGGAGCGACGTAGCGAAAACAAAAAACATGACGTCGGGGGTCTGGGCCCCCTCCTCCTACTTCCTTTATGTCGGGCGTGTCCCCCTACAGGGGGATTTTCGACGAAAAATCAATTATACCCAGACAATACCCCTAAAAGTAATAAAAAAAAGGCAAAAACTAGTCCCCGGACTATTTTTCGACTGTTTTTGAATATTTTGGGGCATTCTATATTTTTCGTCGAAGATCCCCCTGCAGGGGCACAGGCCCGACTCAACACCTCCTCTGCGCGAGGCCGACCTTCGCAGCACTCGGCGCCCCGGGGGCTGGGGTCTCGGGGGCTCCAGGGCCGCCAGCAAAAAAAGCCGCTCGGGGCGAGAAGCGGGCCACGCCCAAGCCACCCGGTCTTGAGGATGAGGATGAGGAGGAGGAGGAGGAGGAGGAGGAGGAGGAGGAGGAGGAGGGGGAGGAGCGAGGAGGAGGGGGAGGAGCGAGGAGGAGGAGGAGGAGGAGGAGGAGGTTGAAGCATGGCATGCGCGATCGGTTCCCCTCGAACAGCCGAGCGCGCTGACCCGTCGCATTCGAGAGCGCCTGTCTTCTGAAGACTCCATGCGATGAGCGTGGCAACAACGGGAGCGGTGCGCGCGAAAACCCAGCGCAGCCCGCGCGAACACCAGGATCGCATGCGCCCGCAATGAAGCTGGAACGGCGCGGGCCCATCGGGCAGGCCGCAGCTTGCGCGGCCCATCCTCGGAGAACACGTGGCAAAGCCAAACGCGTCTGCCCCCCAAACCAAGCGCGTCTGCGAGAACCAAGCGCGTCTGCTTCGAAAGCCACGAGCGTCTCCTTGACAACCAACGCTCGACACTGCGCAGCCAAGTGCAGTGAAAACCAAGAGCGCTCTACAATTGTGTCGCCCAGGTTCTAACAAATACGCGCTACCATACCAGACTCGTCTCGCAGTGCTTTTCTCGATATCGGTAGGTTTGGTTTGGGAAAGGGTCCGGACGTCCGGGGACCGAACACATCGAGGCACCAGAAGTCTGGCCCCCGCCCCCCTCCTGGATGTCTTCCTCGCCGGACGATGTCATGATGCCATAGGCTCAGGATGCGCTTCAGGAGTTTAGAGATCTATATATATATACACACATATATACATATATACTCATTCATTCATTCATTCATTCGTTCATTCATACATTCATTCATTGATTCATACATACATACATACATGCATACATACATACAAATATACATAGATACATACTCGTGTCGGCCCCTTCTTTCTGGAGTCTGCCCGCGCGGGAAAAAGAAGAAGAAGAAGAAGAAGGAAGTCTTGGAACGCATCACGGTCAGCACGCCCCGGGAAGCAGGGCGGCAGAGCGCGCCTGGCCACCGCGGGGCAGGCCGGGGCCCCCGCCAGGCCCCTGGGCCGTGACAAAGACGCTTCGGAGTGAGAGGCCAGTCCCCGGGATGGGGGCCCAGAGCTTCTGTGGAGCCGCGGTGCGAACACTGCTACAATTAGGTGAGCCTGTTCCCCCTGCAGGAAGATTTTGGACGACAAAATGACAAGTAATCCAAAAACACTGAGAAACAAAAACTCGAAATTCATTCCTGGATTTTTTTGTATTTTTGAATATTCCTCCTGTAGAGGGACACGCCCGACTTAACACTAGAATTAGGTCGGGCCTGTCCCCCTACAAGGGGATTTTGGACGACGAATGAAAAAGATATTCAAACAGTAATCAGAAAGTACACACTAAAATACTTGAAAAATCGTCCCCAGACCATTTTTGAAAATTCCTCCTGTAAAGGGACAGGCCCAACCTAATACTACAACGTAGCGGATTCCGGAAACCCAGAACCCTTCCGGAAACCCAGAACCCACACCTTTTTCTGTCGGATGCGCCCCCGAGGCCATCCCTCGGGGGCGCATGTTTTAGTTCCGCCGCCTCCCGCCGCTCTTTTCGCCGGCTTCTGCCAGTGGAGGCGACCTCGTTTCATTTCCGCCGACCTTCAGACCCTCCGCCGCCTTCCGCCGCCGAGGAAGAGATGACAGCCCCCTCGATCCTCGAAGGCAAGGCCCTTTTTTGAACGCCTCACGTGGCTCCCTGGTAGGGATCAGAGAAACAACCTGGTCAACGCTGGGTTCCGAGGGAATCGATCGAGTACCACGCCGCTGCTGGCCTTTTCATCCCGAGAGGTCCTTTGACTGCCCCGAGGCACCGCGAGGGACCCTGGAGGCAGAGCGGTGCAACAAAAACGGCAGAGGTTCTCCTCTGCGGGCCCCGCTCATATACACCGCCACCACCTCCACTCCTCCTCCCTCGTCCACCCTCATTTTCCTCTCCTCCTTCCTGGGAAAGGGCGGGGATGAGGGAGGCGGTGGTGGTGGTGTATACATTTGGACCCTGTATTCTCGGCGGCGCGAGGATGTCTGGCTGTCGGTCATTCCTCGAATCTCTGGCGGCTGTTCTGGACGACCCGCGAGCATCCCCGGCACGCCTCTCTGGCGAGGCGCAGCTGCATGAGAGCACCTGCAAGAACCTCCAAGAAGTGGGCCAGAGGCGGCTGGCCTGCCAGACGTCCAGGGCCTCGGCGCACGTTTGTTTGATTTGTCAGGACCTCTTCATCGACTGGACACCCGGCAGCTTGAGCAATATCGGCACGGCCGATTGCTTCGGCATGTGTGTTGCCGTTGGCAATCTCGAGATGGTCCCGAGGGAGGCCCAGCGAGGGCCCCTGGAGGCCGAAATCGGCCAAAGACTCCTCGGTCAGACTTGCTCCTTGGCGGAGCGAGGATGTCTGAGAGACCGCCCCCCACGACAGGGGGGACCAGCTCGAATCGGCGATACAGCCGATAGATCCGCGATAGGCCCCCCGAGAGCGAAACCAGTAGGGGGGGCTGCCGGGCCCCTGCCAAGACATGCGACGTCCTCAGCTAATCAACGCGCGGACCACTGCAGTCCCGACCCGTTCCCTGTTCCCGGTTCTTCATCCTGACTCATCTTTTGACGGTCCAGGGTTAAGTCAGGCCTGTCCTCCTACAGGGGGTTTTTGGACGAAAAATTAAAAATAGTGAAAAAATGCCCCCAAATGGCCAACAAATGCTCAAACAATCGTCCCCGCATATTTTTGAATCTTCCTCCTGCAGAGGGACAGGCCCGACTTACGTCCAGAGGCCCGGCGAGGGCCCCCGGAGGCCGAGAGGAACAGCAAGAAACTCCCGTCCTGCTGAGTTCCGCGGCGCGAGCACGTCTGACATCGGCGGTGGCGGCGCGGGAGGTCCGGGGCGCAGGGTGTCCGGGGGCCTCGCGGCCCCCCGACGCCTGGGCATGCCGAGGAAGCGCTCCGCCCCGCGGCGCCGCCCTTCCCCCCACCCCCTGCTCCCCCTGAGGGCTCGTGGGCGTCCAAGGATGGAGGAGGAGGAGGAGGAGGAGGAGGAGGAGGAGGAATGAATGAACGAAAGTGCCCGCGGACGGGGGAGTGCACAGCACTAAATATGCAAGTGAACTTACTGCATAAACTTAACAGGGATAAAACCTACACCACAGGCGAGGCCCAAAACTTATCCCTTGGATTGGGCCTCTCTGGCCAACTCCTTGATACGAATTCGTTCTCATAACGCCGCCATTCGTTGCTCATAAGGAGGGGCAGCATCAGCATTGGAGAATGAAGTCCTCACCACGGTGGGGGCGTCCTGACACGGAGGGTCGGCGGAGAAGCGCAGCCTCTGGAACGGAACCGCCCGATCAACATAGGCCCGAACACGCGGGTTCGGGCAATGACCCTTCCGATATTCAGCCAAGACGTCCAACCCTTTACGCGTGGGGGCCTCACAACTCCGACTGAGCTTAATTCCCCTCTCCTGGGACCAAACCCCACAACAAAGGCACAATATCTGCTCCTTAAACGCATCACGACGCGACACCGAAACATCGCCAGCTTGTCGAGAAAGCGTCCCCGACATGGCGACGAGAGTGTGTCCCAAGGGATCATGGAGCAGCTTCTTCAGGAAGGATGGCAGCCCTGAACATCCATCCGTGGGCACTCCATTCACTGGGCAATTTCGCACTCGAAAACAACGAGTACATTGAGTGCCTAGTGGGCCGTCCTCCCACCTATGCCACGACACCTTTCGCCGTGAGCGCCCAGAGACAATTCGATGAGGCCTTGCCCACCGAACTTCATGTCCAAAAAGAGGCAGCACCGTGCTTGCAAGATTCATGAAATGTCCTGCCCTTTCGCCAGCTAGGTCCAGCTCTTGTGAAAAAGGCAGGCGAGGGGCTTGGATGCAGACCGAGTCCGTCCTTAGCATATCGATCCGCCGCCGCATTGGCTACGGCAAAAATCCACCCGACCCCTTCGAGGGCTTCGATATGCTATCTCTCTCTCTCTCTCTCTCTCTCTCTCTCTCGATGGGCCTTAACGTGACGGATAGTGTGAATCATGGCGGTTCCCTCGAGCTGCTGCGCAAAAAAAAACTCGAATGCCAGCAAACTTGTTAGACAGAGCAAGCTGGGCATTCACATCCTTCTGAGCTAGGCGTATGGCCGCCATGCAGTCAGCCCCGAGCTCCGCTGGTCGCGTAGCTATCTGCCCACAAATTGCAATCCCTATGTGCTCAGCCATGGCTGGTATTTGCGGCGAGGACCCTGGGGCGACGCCTTTGACGATAGCCACAGGATCCTCGCCAGCATCAGGACACACAGCCACCGCCCAGGCAGCGCGCTGCAGTGGCCTAATCAGTGGTTTGCTGCTGGACCCGTCAGAAGCCAGCCGCAACGGCGCTGAACTGGTCAAACTCGCTATCTCTTCAGGCTGCATGTCTAGTGCGTTGCCCTCCCTGTCATACAGGTAAACCTCAAACGGGACCAGGGGGCAGGGCAACTCACTGTCAGCCTAAACATGTGAACACCGCTCGTGGAAATTGGTAAATCAAGGTTTTCGCGAGCCGCATTGGGGAATGTGCCAGGCACCTCTGACGCTTCGCGCGCTTGTACTACCCGAGGGAGCTGACAACTATATAATCTGTGGTGGACTGTGTCAGGTTGACCGCACTCACACAACCCGTCACACACGTAACCAGCACGCATCGCCCTATCATTCGTCTACAGTCCATCACATCCACATGTTTGTATTACGTACTTCTGGTATCTCGAAAATCCCCTGGCCTTCGGTGCTGCCGCGTCCTTGATGAGATCAAGGGTCGCACGAGAGCCTTCAGGGAACCCTGGGTGCCTCGCCAGGTCCAACCCACGCTGGCGCTGCAAACCTTGCTCCATCATGTCCATGAGGAGGGGCGGAGGGGTGGTCTCTAATTCGACCTCCAGGCCGTTGTGGTCAAACCACTTGAAGGGGCCATTCGCTCGCCATCCAGCCCCCTTAAGACATAATACTGCTCTAGCTAGCGGGCCTTGGGATCTATTCCATGGCTCACGCGCCACAGGCTTGGTTAGATCCCAAAGCTTGAGAAACTCAGCTCGCGAGACTAGAGATAGCGCAGGGCGCCGCGAAACGGCCCAGATCATTCGACACCGTTGGATGGCTGGTGCCACAACTAACCTACCACTACTCTATCTCCGAGCAGGGCGACCTCGGCCCTCAACGAGACACCTCCGTGACCTGGGCCGTTGCTGTGGGCCGCTATTCTCCTAAGACTGAGCCGCTCCGAGGCCGTGAGACCCAAGACTTCCACCCCGAAGCTGCAGGCAGGGGCAACTCCTTGGCGGGCAACCTTCCTGAAGGGGGTCTCTGTGGGTCCCTTCAATCGCCTTCGGAGAGCTCGGACCTTTCGAAATCGTTTGCGCATTGGGGTGAAACGCCCTCGTTGATTCAGTCGAGCATGTGGTCCACGGCTCCTCGCCCCCGCAGACTCATCAATGCCTAGATATGCCGCGCTGGATTTGCATGCGCTGGGCGGCAGCCCCAGAGATTCACAATCATCCCGAGCAAGATCCTTGGACGCCGCCATGATGGATAGCTCATCTGGGTTGAGGCCTGCATTGAGGGCGCGGCTTGCGTCCTCGAAGTGTTTCATGCTCTCTATCGCCACACCTTTCGCAATGTCGTAGTGACTGGAGGAGATGTGGGTACCTGTCATCTATGTAGTTCTGGAAATCCACCGTCGGTGCACGCTGCGCAAATATGTCCAGAGCATCGACTGCGTGCACCTTGATCGCCAGATCGCTGTAACCGTCACCCGCTGGAAGCCCATATCTCGCCATTAGCGGTGTTGTCGCACGATTGCGCCCCAATCGAATCACACGCGGGCTCATCCACATGTTGAACACGAGCTTGAGCCATGATGTTGGGGCTCCGTGACGCAGGAACGTGCGCCTCAGCTCCAGCAGCGGGGTGGGTTCGTAATACTTGCTCCAGTCAGCTACACTGACCACTCCGCGCTTGCGCGCCACTTGATTGCTTGCAGAACGTACCGCCTGCAGCCGCGCACAATCTATGGCAGATCGTCCTTTGCTCGCACCCCAGTAGCGCCTGTCCACATCTACGTGCATCTGAGCTACCATCGGCTTCATCGCCCTCTGCCACACACGGTACATCATAGCATGCAAAATAATGAGTCGATTGCCTCCTGACGGCTCTCCCAGTAACGGCATCTGAATCCAACATAATTGCTTCGGCAGCACGCCGATGGCCTCCGACGGCGCCATCAACATGCTGAGAATCTCCAGACCTTCGTCATCCAACGCGCACAGGTGCCGCGGGTGTAGATTGTCGAAGCTCGTAGCCGTTGTTGCTGGGAAGGACTTGGCAGCACCTCGTATCTCATCTGCTGTGAGCCTGGGGCATGTCGGTCGGTCGGGCACCCAGGCTGGCATCGCAACATCCGAAGCTTTCCAAAGCGTGCGATACATCTCCACCTCTTGTGCCACAATGACGACTGGATCTCCTGACTGCACCCCAATAGCCACAGCAGGAGACGGGATTGTCTTGATCTTTGTGACTCGATGCAACGGCTTCGAGCCACCCTGCATCGCCATCTTGCACCAATCTGCCCATGCTTGGTTCGAATCCTTCGGCTGCCCTCTTGATGCGCGTACCACATCATCTGCTATTTCATCTGAGAAGAACTGGATACGATCCATGTCCATTGGCGCCGGTTTGATGCGGCCTCGTGCTTGGACCACCGTGGAATCTAATCTGGCATTGACCCCTGATCCTGGAAAAGGTGATGATAGAAACGACGTGATCTCCTCAGTACAGCGCATCATCCCATCTTGACCAGACTGAGCATGTAACTTCTGTATGGTAACAATGCTTTCCTGGAGCCACTGCCATCCTTGCGCAACGCTCTGCGCTGCACTGTCGTCTAAGATATTGCTCGCTGCGTCAACCCATCGCGGCTCCAGGTTCCGTGCATACGCACTTGGCTGCTTGAGATCGATGCCAACATTCTGCGCAACATACTCCGCAATCGCTACTGCATACTTCCCATGCACATTCGACAGGAATGCCCACGACGCACCTCGATCACTGCCCTCATTTTGTGCCAGTTCGAGCGCTCGTCTCGCCAACGCAGCATGCAGTGTCCAGTCAATCGGCTGAGTCAGAGGGCCTGGCGGCGGAGTCGCAGGCAACTTTGTCGATACCGTGTATACGTAGTGCTGAATCTTACGCCCGTTGTCGACTAGGGCCAGCTGGACTGACCGATGAGCTTTCTTGTGCCATTGCATGACTGCTTGAACTCCTCTGTATCCTCTCACGATCGCACTGTTCAGGCAAAAATAATCGATTGTGCTCACTCCCGTGCCTCCTCGAAATGTAACATTCGCAGGTGCAGCTGTGATCATATCAGCTTGCTGAGGAAATCCTGAGTGTTCTAACATTGATACGTCCATGCCCCAGCCACCTGCAATCAGTCCAGGCCCCGAGGTGCCCGACATTATCCTCCCCGCCGCCGCTAGTATCTCTGCATTCAGGCCCGCTGGGCCTATCGAATGTTTCAGGTGCACGTTGAGGATGGATATCGGCGGCCATCCTCTGATGTCTACGATCACATGCTGTAGCCGCTGTGCACAAATAAGTTGGCCTGCTGGTGGGTGTCGCAGTCCTAGATCATTTCGTACAAACACCGCAACTCCTCCAGAGGGAATCGAGCCACTGGTGGCCCTCGCTGGCATGGCCGAACATCTCCAGCGCCTCCCAGCAGCCCATGAATACAACGCCTCCAGAGCATCCTCCGTGAAGCCTATCTCCTGGCACCGCACAATCATAGCATTCGCCCTCTCCAAACGTGACTTCAGCGTAGCTCTGCCCCTACTCGCATTGAAGGTCTCTATGCTGAACGTTCCCTGCGTCGTTGGTGTCGCCGGCGGCTTCAATACGTTACCACGTAGCCGCAGCCCTGACATGAGAGGTACATTCCCATCATTAGGAGCATCGCTGCTTCTTGCCGAGCTCTCGGAGCTTGGCGGTGAACGCTTCAGCACCTGACTTGGCCGCCTCGATGGGCTGCTGCTGCTCGGCCTCGTCCAGCTCATCACATCCGCGCTTTTGTGCTTCACCACGTCCGTCATCATCAGGATTGTTGCCATGCTTGTGAGCATCAGTATCAGCATTGTCATGGTCCACTTCCATCTTGGGTCCCGGCATGTTGGCCGCGAGGACCTCTCGTAGTTTGCCCCATAGTGGCGAAGCTAGAAGCTGTCGCACATCATCATCTTGTGCATCGCCAGCCTTGAGGTCCAGTGGGTCATGCACTTCTGCGGGGGGGGGGCCTGTCCAGCAAGCTGCTGAGCGGCGGTGCTGACCTCTGCCTGCAACGTGGTGGCCTCAATCCTCTTGGCCTCCAGCGTGGCCCGCTTCGTCTGTAGAGAGGTCTGGAGCTCCTCCAGCAACTTCTCTTTCTCTGATATGTCTGCTTCCAGCTTCTTGACCGCCGCATACGCCTTCTGCAAGTCTTGCGTGGGCCTGCGGTGGGTGACAAGTGGAGTCCGTAGCCCTGTCTGTCGTACTTTGATGTCATCGATCTTGGCTTGGATGCTCTGCCGCAGCTCTTCCGTTTCGCTGCCTCTCGACAAAGACTTGATGCTGGCCTCGAAGCGCGCGAGCTGCGCAGCCAGCTTGGACTTCTTGATATCATCACTGTCGTCCTCGCAAATCTGGGATGCCTGAGCTGGGTCGACGGCCATCTTCCAGGGTGGAGGCTTGGCAGACCCTGCATTCGACTTCCCATCCGAGTTCGACATCGGCGCATTCGTGTTCTGGGGAACTGCACTGCGCAGGAGCTTCTCGATTGCCTCGAACCGCTGGTCAAAGAGGTTCGACGGGGCAGCCGGTTTGCCTGGCGCCGCACCTGACTGTCGGCCGCCTCCTCTCTTCCCCACTCCTGCGATGCGCTCCTCTTCCCACAAATTGTGGTTGTCCCAGGCAGCCTGGCGGATGCGGGTGGGCGCTGCTTGCCCGCAGGCGCATCGCACACGACATGCCCAGTTCGCACTCGCCACTCCGCACTTGCCGCACGCCCAGAAAGGGCCTCCGTGGCCCCCGCAGCACATCTGGGATGTCTGGGGGCGGACTCGGTCCCATGGGCCCCGCAGGGGAGTCCTCGGAATCGTTGCAAAACTTTGGCCCGCAAGCACGAGCCGTGCTGAAGATACGTGCTTGCAAGCACAGGGCGACGCCTGTGCCAGCACGGCTGGAGGAGGAGGAGGAGGAGGAGGAGGAGGAGGAGGAGGAGGAGGAGGAGGAGGAGGCCCCCAGGGGGGGGCGCCCCAGGCCTCAGCCAGCCTCGGCCTCAGCCAGCCTCAGCTCGGGCATTCAAAATATGGCACAGGACATGTGTTCTGGGAACACGAAGATCACGAAGTGGCCCACAGCTGGCTCCAGGCAATCAAACTATGGTACAGGAGTTGTGTTCTGGGAAAACGGGGAACACGAAATGGCCTACAGTTGGCTCCGGGTATTCAAAATGTTGCCTCGGACTGGTGTTCTGGGAAGGCGAAGAACACGAAGTGGCCTACAGTTGGCTCCGTGCATGCAAAATGTGTCCTGGGAAGAACACGAAGTGGCCTACAGCTGGCCCCGTGCATTCAAAACGTTGCCTGGGAATGGTGTTCTGGGAAGACGAAGAACACGAAGTGGCCTACAGTTGGCTCTGGGCTTTCAGTATGTGGCCTGGGAATGCAGTTGGTTCCGGGCACTCAAAATGTGGCCTGGGAGTGGTGTTCTGGGAATGGATTCCTAAGGATTCCTACAAATTCCGGTGGATTCCTAAAGATTCCTGTGGCTGCCGGATCTGCCGGATCCTCTGTCTGGTTCCCGCCCAGACCCCCCTGGGGCGTCAATATGCTCTCTTTTGACTCGCCTAGAAACCTATCAGCAAAAGCTGTTCGGTAATCATGACGGGAGGTTGTTCGTCATTTTCGGCCTCTGGGGGCCCTCACCGGGCCTCGGGAGGGTCAATTTCCCTGTGACGTACCCAACCCATTTGTATCATGGGAAACGAGGAGTTGGCCGAAACTTGCACGGACAGTCAAATTGCAGGATCCGTTGTTAAATATGTGAGCTACTTGGGACACGCGCCAATGGCATGATGCGCAAGAGAACCATACAAGAACGAGGGGCGACAACTACAGGCTCGAAGAGGACATGGGGAGTCGGGAACGAAGAGCAGGAGAAAGACGTGCGGGAAACCCACTGCGCTGTGCCCCTCAGCAGCCCTCGAAAGGGGCGACAGTTTCACAGATCGCAGCCCCCCCAAGGATGGCGAGGTCTAATCTGAGTCTGCGGTAAGTGCCCACTGTGCTGGGCCCCTCAGCAGCCCTCGAAAGTGGCGACAGTTTCACAGATCGCAGCCCCCCAAGGATGGCGAGGTCTAATGAGTCTGCGGTGAGTGCCCACTGTGCTGGGCCCCTCAGCAGCCCTCGAAAGGGGCGACAGTTTCACAGATCGCAGCCCCCCAGGGATGGCGAGGTCCCATTTGAGTCTGCGGTGAGTACCCACTGTGCTGGGCCCCTCAGCAGCCCTCGAAAGTGGCGACAGTTTCACAGATCGCAGCCCCCCAGGGATGGCGAGGTCCCATTTGAATCCGCCGTGGGTACCCACTGTGCTGGGCCCCCCAGCAGGCCTCGAAAGTGGCGACAGTTTCACAGATCGCAGCCCCCCAGGGATGGCGAGGTCCCATTTGAATCCGCCGTGGGTACCCACTGTGCTGGGCCCCCCAGCAGGCCTCGAAAGTGGCGACAGTTTCACAGATCGCAGCCCCCCAGGGATGGCGAGGTCCCATTTGAATCCGCCGTGGGTACCCACTGTGCTGGGCCCCCCAGCAGGCCTCGAAAGTGGCGACAGTTTCACAGATCGCAGACCCCCAGGGATGGCGAGGTCCCACTTAAATCCGCCGTGGGTACCCACTGTGCTGGGCCCCCCAGGAGCCCTCGAAAGTGGCGACAGTTTCACAGATCGCAGCCCCCCAGGGATGGCGAGGCGAGGTCCCATTTGAATCCGCACAGATCGCAGCCCCCCAGGGATGGCGACCCATCCGCCGTGGGTGCTGGGCCCCCCAGCAGCCCTCGAAAGTGGGGACAGTTTCACAGATCGCAGCCCCCCCGAGGATGGCGAGGTCCCACTTGAGTCTGCGGTGAGTACCCACTGTGCTGGGCCCCTCAGCAGGCCTCGAAAGTGGCGACAGTTTCACAGATCGCAGCCCCCAGCAGCCCTCGAAACGAACGCAGCGACGAGCCAGGTAAAAGGCAGGGGGGGAGAGAGGGACGGGAAGGAAGGTTCGCGCGAGCAGTGCTCTCTTCAAAACGAGAACCCAACGCAGGAGGGTTGGGAAAAAGCGACCCAGGACGAGAAGCCGGTCATGGGGAAAGGGTCGGGACCTCTGGGGGTCGACGTAATGAAAAAATCATTACGTCGGGGGTCTGGGCTTCGGGCGGCGAGGCCTATGCATTTCCGCTGCTCCTGGCCGGGCCCATCCCGAGACCAGAAGCGGCGCATGCGCCGCGCCCTCCCGGCTCGGCCAGGAGGGCGGCTTGGCCAGGAGGGCGTTTGCACAGCCCCTGGGCCCAGGGAGGGTCTGGCCAGGGGGCAGTGGAGGCGTGTGTACAGATTGCGTCGCCCGACCCCTGGTCATCACTGGTCATCACCCCCCTCTTGGACGACCCCGACCCCACTCCCCTGTCAGGGCAAGAGTGACCTCTGGTGCGCGCGCTTGTGGGGGGCGCGAGGGGGCCAAACCCAAGCGCGCCGACCCGGCTGCTGCATTGCACTCAGCGATCGGGGGGCCCCCGTGGGCTCGCACCAGAGGCAACTCCGGCGAAGGGTCACTCTTACGTGTAGTCGACCCCTTGTGTGTAGCATGGGGGGACCATGACGAAGAGGGGTCCTGCACCCTGGCGCCTTCCCCCAGGACGAGATCTTCATCCCGAGTCGCTTTCGGACGGTCCCTGGGCCCGTGGAGGAGGGCCCCGAGAGCCCGAAAACGGCGAAGAACCTCTGGACCCGTTCCGCTCAGGGCCCATTCCCCCCACGGCGATGGTGGCACGACGGCGGGCCTGACGCCGGTGTCGGCGCGGGCCCCGGCGAGCAGGTACTGCATTCCCGCGTCGGACAGGGCCTCGGAAGAGGCGCCCCCAGAGGAAGTGCCAGCGGCATAACCGACCGACCGCTCGTCCGACCGACCGAGGGAGCGACCGACTGCTCGTCCGATTGAGCCCTGGCCCTGCTCGGCGGTGACCACACACAGCAAGAGGGAGCCACAAAACATGAGCTGTCGGAGGCCCGCGCGGAATTCTGGGATCTGCGCTGGATCCCCCCCACTGCCTGGCGCGCGGAGCAAGCCAGCAGCATGACCATGAGCGGTCGGAGGTCCGCACGGATTCCTTGGATCCCCGCCCGGGGGCAACGAAAGGGTACCGAGACCGCTGCTCCCCGGCCCTCTCCCGAGGTGCGCTCGGACCAGGATCTCGAGGCGGATCCAGCGGGGGCGACAAAAGCCTCCCAGGAGGCAGTCCCCAAAAAAGGGAACACCGGCGATGCTCTGAGCGCTCTTCCAGGTCCAGCGCTCAGGCCAGCTCCCAGGTGGACCAAAATACAAAAATAGCCAAAGAATGCCCAAAATGGCCAAAACATGCTCGAAAAATCATCCCCCGACTATGTTTGGACTATTTTTGAATATTCTACACGGCGGTGTTCATATCAGCCTCGTCAGACCTGTCCCTGTCCCCACTGGGCCAGGGGTCCTCAGCCGCACCAGCTTGCCCCCATTTAGGTGCGACGGATGCTGCGAGCCCCGACGGAGGGGGCCCCTATCCCCTCCGGGGGGGGGTCGAACAGCAGGGCCAAGCCTTCCCCAGCGGGGGTGGGCATAGATTTGACGATGCCGAGAATGCCCCGTTTGGATTTCTGTGGCCCTCGCGATCCCCAAAATAGGGGGAACGAGGGACAGGCAGGGGTGGGGGCACCTCTTCCTCTGAGCGCTGGGCCTCGCCACCGGGCGCGCGGGGGAGAGCACGCCCGCAGCGCAGCCGGAGACCTCCGAGGTTCCGCCGCGGGGCTTCTCGAAGAGCGGCGCGCGGCGGACGCCGGGGGGGCGGCGCCAGAGGCGCCGCCCAGTGAGCCCAGGTTTTGACAGGTTCTCCTAACTCTCCCTCCTCCTCCTCCTCCTCCTCCTCCTCCTC
>CAUYUJ010019288.1:0-7500 GCA_963575745.1 Prorocentrum cordatum
GGATCTGACGTTGCAGGAGAATAAAAACGAAAAAAGCGCGAAGAATACCACAACACACACAGACACACACAGCACCGCGAAGAAAGAGAAAACACACACACACACACACAACACCCACAAACGACTCGATGCCTAGACCACATCGTTCTGCGTCAGAGCAGCCCCCAGTGTGGCTGGTGCATCGTGTGCACCTCAGGCCCCTTTTCCCGCCTTCTTCCTCCTCCGCTCCTCTGAGCACGCCTGCGATTCTGGCGGTCCGGGACCGCCTCCTTGCGGAGGCTGCTTCGTTTGCGGAGGAGGAGATCGGATCCGATGGAGTTCCGTTGGGGTCCGATGAACTGGCAGACCCTCAGCACGTCGATGACAACAAAGTGGGGGCCCCCGGGCCCGAAACCAGGCGAAAATGCCCAGTGTGGAAAAATTGCAACGCCAAGATCCCAGGGCCACTGTGTCCCTTCGCTGGGGTGGCCTTGGGGTGCGGGCCCACGGCCTGGGCCTCCCAGATGGGGCGTGGTTTTCATAAGTGTGGGGAGGTGCTCGCTTGTTCTCAGAGGTTTTCCAGCCTCGGGGTGCTCTCCAGTAGGTGCGCCTCGTCGAGAGGGTTGGTTCTAGGGGTGCCGAATCTGCAGGAATCTTCCCGAACGGACAGCTGGAACCCGAGTTATGCCCAGAAAACCACTCCACGCCTCCCAAGTAGGGTCCGAGTAGATGGGGTCGGAGGATCGCGCCGCATCGCCGACGCATCCGCGATGCGGCCCGATGTGGAGCCCAATGTTCTCCACGCCGACGTCGCCGATGCATCGTCGGCGTCACCGATGGGTTGCATTGGCGATGCGAGGCAATCTTCCGACCCATCGATTCTTGGCGGGCGACGAGCGGTGCAAAGTGAACTTGGAACGATATTTCTACTATGGTTCATCATCTTGGGGTACTTTCTGACATTTTCTTTCTCGTCCACCATCCGCCTGTGGGGGGAACATGCCCGCCCGAAATCTACTCGGACCCCATCTGGGAGGCCTCCTGGTCATGAGGGGCGATGCGCCCAGACCCCCTCGGGTCGCGAAAACAAGAAGCACGACGGGAAGTGTCTGTCCCTGCGATCTCGGCCCGCGTGGGGGCCCTCGCCCGGCCCCGGGACTCTGGCACAGGAAACTGCTCCGGAGGAAAAAAGATAACAAACAAAACTAGAAATGGTCCCGGGGAGCGGGTCGAGACCTGGAGTCGGGGCTCAAAGTGATCGTTTTGTTAATCATTACTTTGCCGATCGGCGCGGGCCCCCAACCCCCGCCCCCCCCCATGGAGTGGATCTTTGCTGTTTTTTTGTGGCGTCTGTGTCGAGCGAGTGACGTCTCCCCCGGTCCCCCAGATGCAGCCCTTTTGCAAACAGTCGCACTCAGCAGAGGTCTGGAGCCAGACACCCCCCCCTCCACCCTCTCTTTCCGCCCATTGTCGAAACGCCGAATACAAAAACGCTCACAAGAGACGAGGGGTCAATGCAAACGGGGGTCAGTTCGAGCGCGTCGGGGTTTGGAGGATCCTGCAGGGCCAGAGTGCACCGACCCGGGCGTGGTCCTGCAGGATCTTGCAGGATCCTGCAATGCCTGATTGACCCAGGTCTGGATTGACCTGGGTCAGTAGCTCCCCGATGGAGGCCGACGTCACGAAAAAACAGCATGACGTCGGAGGTCTGGGTGAGTGGAGGGGGGGGGTGAAGAATGGTGGGCCCCTGTGCCCTGGTGATCGTTCTTTTATTATTATTTTTTTTGCTTTCGGCGGAACCCCCCGCCCCCCCCTCCCCCGTAGAGAAGTTATGGGCTGATTTTGGCACCTGCTTCAGTCGATCGGACGAACTACGGGGGCCGGCGCCCCCCCCCCCCCCCCGTAGAAACTCGAATCGTTGATGTGTGCAACTGTGCGAACTTTTTCCTGCTATTCTTCTGGAACCATAACGAAAGGGCTCAGGGGCGCCGGACCCGATCGCCAAAAAGCATGCCTCCGGTTGGGCCCTCCCTTGTTATGCCTCCCCTGCTATCACAATATATCATAATACAGTTTAAACTATCGATAAGTTTCATAAATATTTGCGTTGTATTGTAATTGTTAGAATGAGTTTGTTTACCAGTTTCACGCCTCATGAGGCTCAAATGTTGAGTTTTAAGCTATGTTGAAAATTTCAAGATGATTCAATCGGAGGTATTGACTACGGGACGAGAGCCGGACCCCCCCCCCCCCTCCCCCCCTTGCGCCAAATGACGAAACCCAGAATAAATAAACGCTCACCTGAGGAGCCCGAAAGGGGCACCGCAAGGTTCATGTCGTTCCTTCGTCCCCCCCCCCAGGACGCCACGCCCAATCTCTGCAACATGTCTCGAGCCTGAGCGATCGATCCATGATGGCCCCGGTGGGGGGGGGCCGAAAGAAAGCCGCGCGAGAAAACGCCCGGTGCGAACAACAAGTGCAATGCTTAGGTCGGGCATATCCCCTTGCAGAGGGATTTTGGGCGAAAAATGAGAAATAGTTTAGACAAGTTCTAAAACGGTCAGAAGAAGACACCCAAAAATTCGTCCCTCGATTGTTCTTGGACTATTCTGGAGTATTTCTCCTGTAGAGGGACATGCCCGACTCAGTGCAACGCCCGGATCTCAGGGGAGCCGCGTACTTGAGGTCACTCCTGTGCGTGGCCGCCAGAAGGGGCAACGTTAAGGGGTGGCGAAAGCTCTCGGGGAGGGATGCATCGACTCACAGTGATCGCCGGTAGAGTTAAGTCCGTCATGTCCCTCTGCAGGAGGAAGGTTCAAGAATAGTCCAAAAATAGTATGGAGACGATTCTTCGAGTATTGTTTTGCCACTTCTGAGCATGTGTTATGTATTTTTAAAATTCCTCCCAAATCCGCCTGTAGGGGGTCACGCCCGACCTAAGGGTAGCGTCCTGATAGCCCCACCCCGCCCAGGAGCGTGCGGATTCGCCATCGGGGGCTCATCGCCGATCCATCGGCGACGCATCGCCGATGCCTGGGTGAGCGACGCAGAACAACGGGTTCGATTGTGCCGACATTCGCGCGCAATTTGCCCACGTAAGGTCGTGCGGAAGCGCCCTCGCCTCCCAGTGTGGCGTGCCGCACTGTTGGCCCGCAGTGCATCGCCAATGCATTGCCGATGCATCGCCGATGCATGGCCGATGTATCGCCGATGCGGCGCGATCCTCCGACTCCACCTACTCCGGCCCCATCTAGGAGGCCTCTACGCATATTCTTGAAGGATGTTCTTCTGTCCTGGGTCCGACCGTACGGTCGGGAGCTTCTGGACAGCGTGCCGCTCCGCCGCTTCCTGCCCACCACGCCCCAGCGCGACGCGCGTTTTACGCCTGATGGGCTTGTTTTCCACCACCACCACCACCACCACCATGAGTTGGAGGGGGAGGGGATCCTCCTCCACCTCCTCCTCCTCCTCCTCCTCCTCCTCCTCCTCCTCCTCCTCTTCGTCCTCCACCTCCTTCCCCCCTCCAACTGATGGGGGTGGTGGTGGAAAACAGGCCCATCAACGCCCCAGCCCCGAAAGCGTCGGCGTCTCGAGCTCGTCCCCGACCCCCCGCCCCGCGGGACGGAGCGACACGCCGTCCGCTCGAAGAGCACGGCGTGTCGCCGGGGCCGCCGCGGCGATGCGCCGAGCAATGATAGGCCCGTTTTCCGCCGCCACCACCACCATAAGTTGGAGGGGGAAAGAGGAGGAGGAGGAGGAGGAGGAAGAAGAGGAGGAGGAAGAGGAGGAGGAGGCGGAGGAGGAGGAGGACCCCCTCCCCCTCCTACTTCTTGTGGTGTCGGTGCCAAGAAGCACCCCGCGTTGCCTCCAGGTGTGTCCCGGGTTTCTTGGGCTTCGACGGTCTTGCCACGGAAGCGTGTGACGTCCCCATACCAAACATCAGTGGACGTCCTGGGGTTCCAGGGTGGGGTTTCTGTGCGGAAGGTTTCTTGTGGTCGGGCCCCCACCGTGAGCGATGCGCATCAGTGCAAGCGACGCCTCCAGGCGCCACGCACAGCGCACGCTAGTGTTGGGCGGGCGTCGTCAGGTCGCCCTCTGGCCCGCAGGCGGCCTTCTCTCGGCCTGGCACGCAGGCGGCCCTCCGAGGGCTCTTCCGACCTGGCATGGGATGCGAGGGCCGCCACTAGGTCGCGAAGTGTTCCGCAGTTCGCGACTCGCGATTCCTCGTCCTCATCCTCCTCGTCCACCGCGGGCTGGGGTTCCAGGGTTGGGCCCTCCCGAGGAGGTGCGGGCGCTCGCCGCCACGAGCGGCCAGCACGAGGCGCGCCTCGCGGACCTCTGGCACTTCGGGCACACCGTGTCCGTGACCGCCGTCGAGGCCTGCGGCGCCATGGAGCGCCGGCTGGAGGAGGTGCTCGTGGGCTTGTTTTCCACCACCACCACCACCATCACCACCACCATTAGTTGGAGGGGGGAAGGAGGTGGAGGAGGAGTAAGAGGAGGAGGAGGAGGAGGAGGAGGAGGAGGAGGAGGAGGAGGAGGAGGAGGACCCCCTCCACCTCCGCCTCCTCCTCCACTTCGGGCCTCGGGGCCGCTGTCGGGCCCTTGGAGCAACAAAAGAAAGTGGACCCAGGGACGAAGAGCTACGCCCGTGGAAGCGGTCGGGACTTCTGGGGCCGCGGATCGAACAGAAACAGAGCGGCGGAAGTCAGGAGGAGGAGGAGGAGGAGGAAGAGGAGATGGAGGAGGAGGAGGAGGAGGAGGAGGAGGAGGAGGAGGGGGAGGAGGAGAAGGAGGAGGAGGGAGGACCCCCTCCACCTCCTACTTGTGGTGGTGGTGGCGGTGGCAAACAAGCCCACCAGGTGCGGCGGGAGGTCGAGGCGGCCTCGGGGGGGCAACGACGCCAAAAGCTCGGGCTCGAGGTCGGAGGTGTTTGTCGGGCGCTGGCCACGGTGCTCCGCGGGGTTCCGGCCTCGGGGTGCTCTCTCCAGCAGCGGCGCGTCGGCGAGAGCGCTCCAGGGGTGTCCGGATCTTTCCGAACAGCCGCCAGAAACCCGAGTTGCGGCCCAGAAGCCAGAGGGGAAACAGCAGGCCCAGAGCTCCGACGAAGTTTTACGTTTGCGGTCCAGTCATGGCGCTCCTCCTCCTCGTCCTCCTCCTCCTCCTCCTCGTCCTCCTCCTGCTCCTCCTCCTCCTCCTCCTCCTCCTCCTCCTCCTCCTCCTCCTGCTCCTCCTCATCCTCCTCATCCTCCTCATCCCTCTCCTCCTTCTCGTTCTCCTCTCCTCCTCCTCCTCTCTCCTCCTCCCTCCTCCTCCTCCTATTCCTTCCTCCTCCTCCTTCCTCCTCCTCCTCCGCCTCCTCCTCCTCCTCCTCCTGCTCCTCCTCCTCCTCCTCCTCCTTCCTCCTCCCTCCCTCCTCCTCCTCCTCCTCCTCCCCCTCCCTCCTCCCTCCTCCCTCCTCCTCCTCCCTCCCCTCCTCCTCCCTCCCTCCTCCCTCCTCCCTCCCTCCCTCCTCCCTCCTCCTCCTCCCTCCTCCCTCCTCCCTCCCTCCTCCCCCTCCTCCTTTCTCCCTCCTCCCTCTCCCTCCTCGCCTCCTCCCTCCTCCCTCCTCCCCCTCCTCCTCCTCCTCCCTCCTCCTCCTCCTCCCTCCTCCCTCCCTCCCTCCTCCCTCCCCCTCCCTCCCTCCCTCCCTCCCTCCCTCCCTCCCTCCTCCTCCTCCTCCTCCTCGCTCCTCCTCCTCCTCCTCCTCCTCCTCCTCCTCCTCCTCCTCCTCCTCCTCCTCCTCCTCCCTCATCAACCTCACCCCTGCTCCCCCATCCGGGGACCGATGTTGAGCTGCCGTTGTCTCACCAGCTCGTCCCGCCAGCTCGGGAGCAACGGCAGCCCAGGCCTCCCAATCGATCGGCGGCGAGCCCGGGGGGGCGAGCAGGAGGGGGCAGGCCTTGTTCGACTGGACGAAAGAGTGACCTTTCGCCGGAGTGACCTTTGGTGCGGGCACAGGCGGGTCCCCAGATGGCTGAAAACGAAGCAGGAGCAGCGGCTAGCGCGCCTGGATTTGGCCTTCCCGCGGCCTCCCAAAAGCCGCGCACCAAAGGTCACTCTTACCCAGGGTCACTCTTGCGTATAGCCGATGTTATCAGGAGGGGAAAAAACAGACACAATGAATTGGCGACTCCCTAGAAAAGATGCGGAAGCATGGGAAGTGGGGGGGGAAGACGAAGATCCAACAAATATAGAAAAATGTTGGGAATCCGGTTATCTGTGTGTATATTTACTTGTGTGTCCTTGGGCTCATGTCAGGAGGCGTTGGGGCTTCTCGGAAGCCCCTCCCGTCCTGCTGAGAAGTCGTCTCTGGCCTTGGGAGGAGGCTCAGAAAATGTCTCAGAAGGCCGGAGGTCTCCCGAGCCTTCTGATAAGGCCCGCCCCCTCTCACTTCCACTCGGGCTCGCCGCCGAATCGAGGAATACCCAAATGCATAAACACAAACTTATGGCGCTCCGCGCGGATTTCTTGGATCGGCGCTGGGGCCCCCCTGGCGACGCCTCCAGCGCCGCCAGGCAGGGGGGTCCAGCGCCGATCCACGAAATCCGCGCGGAGCCTCGGAAGTTTGCGTTGATACTGTTTGTTCTTCCTCTACCCAAGTGGGGTCTGAGCAGATGGGTCCGATCTGTCGGTGATGCATCGGCGATTTCACGTCAATGTTTGCCACGCCTGATTCCCTGAGGAATTGACGATGTATCGCCAATCGACTTGCGGGGACCAGGCCAGACAAATCGAGGCAAATCCAGATAGGTCGAAGCAGATCCAGAGATCTCCCAGGGAAGCTTGAGGAAAGCGTGGCGCTGTTCGTGTATCGGGCCGAACGAAAGGGGGGATAGGGAAGGGGGGAGTTACGAAATCTCCTGCATGCAGCTGGTTTCGGCCCCGCCGCCGGGCCAATTCCTCGGTACATGGCCGCCTCTGGCGCCGGGAGGCGCCGGGAAAATCAGCTACGTGAGCTGATTCTCAACCCCCCCCCCTTTCGCCCGGCCTGACTGTAACGACGGAGCTCAGTCCCCCCCCCCACTGCACCCCATCGGAGGCGCGCGGCAGGGGCGAGCCCGACATCGGGCCGGCCCTCGACAAGATGAGCCAGCGCCTGGAGACCCTGCACGGCCCACTAGGGCACAGCAGAACGAGGAAGAAACAGACAGGCGGTTCGCTTCCAGTTCTTCGAAAGTTCTCTGGTTTTTGGGGGGGCCAAGCTCCTTTCGTTTCTACGTGTTCTATCCTGGGCCTCTTCCTGGCCACGGGGGGGCCAGGAACAGTTCGAAACGAGCACATTTAGAAATGAGCACGATTAGAAATGAGCGACGTGTACGAACACGCGGAGGTCTGCAATCGGACGGGGCTAAGACGAGGAAAAGTCCGTTCTGGAGCGTTCTGGAACGCTCTCGGGGCGTTCTGGAACGCTCTGAGAAGGCCACGGCGCCCGAGACATGCTCCAGATCCGCCAGATCTCGGAGGTTCTCGATTTATCCT
>CAUYUJ010019288.1:12500-45000 GCA_963575745.1 Prorocentrum cordatum
AGCACTCCCCCGCCGCGTGGGCGACATTTGCTCTGCGCTCGTCGTCGCCGTCGTCGTCGTCGTGATGGCGCGGGCATCGCGTACTAATTTTACACGGCGCCCGCACAGCACTCCCCTTGGACATCTCTCTTTTCCGTTGCGCCTGCCTGTCACCACCCGCAACCCCCGAGCGTGATTGATTCAGTTGTTCTTCCTCTTCCTTCTCCTCCTGGGGAGTCACCCTTCCACTATTCTAGACGCTTCGCGTAACCCCACCAGCGGCCCCTGCCTTTTCCGCACGACTTTCTGACGCCGCGCGGATGTCCGCTCGCGGTCGCGATCAAAAAAGTAACCCCACCAGCTGGCGCACCTTCTCTGAGCGTCAGCGAGGCTCGCCTCCTGTTTGTCTCTCCTTCCGCTGTTCTCGCGGTGTTCCTCTCCCTCTCTCTGTTTGCGCAATTTAGGCCGTAGTTTGTTTGTTGCGCCTTTCGGACGGCGTTCGGCATTTCGCAGGAGGAGGAGGAGGAGGGGCAGGGGGAGGAGGGAGGAGCAAAGACGGGGAATAGGCGGATGAGGAGAAGAAGGAGTAGGAGGACTAGGAGGAGGAGAAGGAGAACGGCGAGCATGAAGGCCAGAGGCCTTTTGGATGCCTCTCGGAGTCTATTCGGATATCTGTCGAGAGTTTCTTGAAGTCACCTTTGGGCGTCTTGGGTGTCTTTTGCCAGTGCAGGGGGGCTCTTGGGGCATCGTGGGTCCCTCCGGGGGGCCTCTTGGAGGTCTCTTGAGAGCTCTTGCGGGCATCTTGGGGGCCTCACAGGGGCCTCCTGGGCACCTCTTGGGCCAGTCTTGAGGCTCCCTTGGGAACCTCGGGGGCCATCTTGGAGGAGACCGATCAAAGGAGGCGCCGTACTCAATTAGCGTTGCTCCCCCCAGAGGCCAAAATGTGGCCACGAATGATTTGGGCCTTCTCACCGAGGCCATCTCGGACACTTCAATCCGTCCAAGTCTAGGGGGAGGGGGGAGGGGGAGGGGCAAGCCCCTCGCCGAACGGGACGAAGGGGGTTGGAAGAGGAAAATCTCTAAACCACTCACGCCCTAAAGGGCTGGTAGGGTTCCTCACCTAGCATGACGCATGCGCTGATTGTCCACTCAGACCCCCGACGTCGCGTGTTTTTCAAAACATCGACCCCTGGAGGTCTGGACCCCTTCCCCAGGACCGGTTTTTCGTCCTGAGTCGCTTTTTGACAGTCCCGAGGCCTGGCGAGGGCCCCTGGAGGCCGAAGATAGCAAAAAACCTCCCGTCGTGATGTTTTCACCACGCGAAGGAGTCTGGCATGAAGTATGCGCTGTTGCTTTATAGGTTTTCCCCGGATCACCGCGCCTCGCGCGTCCCGGTTCTAGGCCAGAACAGCGGCCCTTCCCAAGCGGGGCGGCGCGAGGGCGCAACGGTGCGAGGTTACCCGCGCGTTGCGCCTCGCGGGGCGCGATGCGCCAAGTTGGGTGCCTTGTCATTTGCTCTTCGGACCCGGACCCCATCGCGTTGTGAAAAAAATCAAACAAACAAACAAACAAACAAAAACAAAAAACAAAAAAAACAACAGCAAAAACAAAAAAAAACAAAAAAAAAAAAAAAAAAAAAAAAACGCCGGGAGGTTTTCATTGTTGTCGCCCTTACCGGGCCCTGGGGCCCGTCGCGCAACGGCCCTGGAGGAAAAGCCGGTCCCCAGGAAGGGGTCCAGACCTCTGCTGGGGGGCGACGTCGGAGACAATAGCGGCTCTCCCGCCCAGCCCAAACCCGCCCAGAGTCGGTCCCCCGGACCCCTCCCGAGGGTCCGCCTTGCCCCGTGTTCCGAAGCGGGCCCAGCCGAGGCGACAAGAAGCCTCCAAGGAGGCCCAGGAAGGACGCAAGCCGCCAGGGAGGAGCGCCGTTGTCTCGGCTGGCCCTTCTCGGGGCCCAGCCCAAACCCGCCCAGAGTCGGTCCCCCGGACCCCTCCCAGGGGTCCGCCCTGCCCCGTGTTCCAAAGCGGGCCCAGCCGAGGCGACGAGAAGCCTCCAAGGAAGGCCCAGGAAGGACGACAGCCGCCGGGGAGAAGCGCCGTTGTCTCGGCTGGCCATTCCTTCTCGGGGCCCAGACGTCCGACGTCGCTATGTTTGAGTCGGGCCTGTCCCTCCACAGGGGGAATTTTCAAAAATAGGAATAAAAGATAAAAAAGTCTGGGGACGATGCTTTGAATATTGTTTGACCATGTTGAGGCATGTTTTGGCTATTTCTTATGTTTCGTCCAGAATCCCCCTGTAGGAGGGCAGGCCCGACTTGACGCTAGTGTCGCCACAGCGTAACTCCCCAGAGGTCTGGACCCCGACCCAGGGACCAGCTTTTCATCCTTGAGCCGCTGTTTCCGGGACTCAACTTGAATCGCCGCGGTGCTTGCTAAGGGGATGGGGGAGTAGAAGTAGATGCTAAAGTGGGTTATACCTGGCCGAACCCAACTTAGAAGTGGGTTACAATTGCCCTATTATATGTGGCTTAGGGTGACGAGGTAACTCCGCTAAGTGGGCTCCGCCCATTTAGCACAGATCTGTGCGCCCGTAAGCCACTTAGGGCACGTGAAACCCCCTTCAAAGCTGGATTAGGCTGGATAAAACCACTTAAACATTAACTTCTACCCCCCCATCCCCTTAGCAACCCCCTCGGCCATCCAAGAAGGGACGCGGGTCAGTGCAAACGGGAGTCAGCCAGGGCGCCAGATCTTGCAGGATGTTGCAGAGCCAGGGTTGCATTGACCCGGGCTTGCGCGCAGGATCCTGCAGGATCCTGCATGAGTTTGCAGAATCCTGCAAAGCCAGACTGACCCGGGTTTGCATTGACCCGGGTCAGTAGAAGCCCAATGTTTGATTGTTCCAGGGCTTGGTGGTCAAGAGGGGGCTAGGACGAGGATGATTCCGTTCCAGCGCGATTTGGAACGCTCTCAGAGCGTTCTGGAACGCTCTGAGAAGGCCGCGGCACCCGAGACATCCAACAGAGCCGCCGGATCTCAGAGATTCTCGATGCATCCTCACCCGAGGTTATCCTCGTCCTGGCTTCGTCTTAGGTGGGGGCCCTTGTAGGCCGAAACTTGGCAAAACTTGTCCGCATTGATTCTCCGATCCAGGCTCGCACGAAGGGCTCGAGGGGTGGCGCCGGGAGCTGGAGCAGCGCCTCGGCGCGATCCAGGATGAGCATCGTCTGACCGATCCCCATCCCCACTTGGCCGTGGCTTCTCGGCTCCACCAGCCCACCCACCCCAGGTGGGGGCGAGCCCCGCGAAACCCGAAGGGAACAGCATACATCCCCACCTGGGTGGGTGCGCTAGGCGACCAGCGGCGACGCCAGCGCGGGCGTTCAAGGTTGAACGCCGCCAGCGACCCAAAATCGGTCGATGTTGAACGATCGGCCGTTTAGGAAACGGCCGATCGTTCAAGAATGAATTATCCCCGCGGTGTCAGAGTCCAACACCCAAGTCGGCACGAGCTTGCCGTAAGTGGCCAAGGTCACGCCAGTCAAGGGAGGAAGAACCACCCAGACCCGACAATTAGCGTTTACCAAACGGCCCTGGGCGTTTACTTAACAGCCCTGCGCGTTTACTAAACGGCTTCGCGTGTCGGGGTGATTATTGTGGGGGTGGATTTTCTTCCCTCTAGCCAGTGGGGATGGGTATCGGCTCAGCGATGCTCACCAGGAGCAAACGGTGGAGCTGGCGGCCACGCGGGCACGGCTCGAGGCGCGCTCGGCCCTGGAGGGCGAGCAGCGCGTGTTCGCGGCCCTGGACGAGCAGCTGCGGCGGGTGGGCCAGCACCTGGGGCAGCTGAGCCACCGCATCGAGGAGGTCTCGGCAGAGGCAAAAGGAGGAGGAGGAGGAGGAGGAGGAGGAGCGAGGTGTTCGGGTGGCTCTGCCTCTTTCTCGACGCTCGAGGAGGAAGACGACGCACGTGGGGGGCCTACCAAGGCGTTCTCGCGTCGAGACAGCATCACGACGGAGGGCCGTGGGCCAGTTTCGGCCGCCGAGGGACCTCGCCGGGCTCCGGGACCGTCCAAGAGCGACTCTCGATGATCCTCAGGACGTGTGTTAGCCCAATGTGTATTGACCCCGGTCGGCCGGTGTCGGCCATCGTTATGGCACGTTCGCCCTATTGAAGGGCTTCCATGGACCAGCACACGTTGGTACTAACACACGTTCCGAGGATCATCGAGACTCGGGCCGAGAAGCCGATTCCTCCTCCTCCTCTTCCTCCTCCTCCTCCTCCACCTCCTCCTCCTCCTTCTCCTCCTCCTCCCCCTCCATCTCCTCCATCTCCTCCTCCTCCTCCTCCTCCTCCTCCTCCTCCTCCTCCTCTCCTCCTCCTCCTCCTCCTCCTCCTCCTCCTCCTCCTCCTCCGAGAGAGAGAGAGAGAGAGAGAGAGGCACGGCGTCGGGGGGGGGCCTGAGCCCGTCCCGCATCGCCGCCACGGGCTGCACTATACCATACCCATCGGTCGTTGAAGGCAGGTATTTTGGGGTGCCCAGCTCCCAATCTGCAGTGGGGGCCCATGCCAAGAATCTAGGCCTCCCAGATGGGGTCCGAGTAGATGGAGTCGGTGGACCGCGCCGCATCGACGATGCATCGGCGATGCGGCTCAATGTGGAGCCCGATCTCACGTCGACGTCGCCGATGCATCGCCCACGTCGACGATGCATCGCCAGTGCATCGCTGCATCGCCGATACATCGCCGATGCCCGCGATGCGGCGCGATCCTCCAACACCATCTACTCCGACCCCATCCAGGAGGCCTCTAAAGAAACACCAGGGTGCCTTTGGTTTCTTGAGTTTCGATGGTTTTGCGATGGAAGGCGTGACGCTCCCACGCAAAAAAAACGATGGACGGTCTCAGGGTTGGGTTTCTTGTGGAAGGTTTCTTGTGGATTGGCCCCCACTGTACTTTAGCCACATTCCTACTTCAGGAGTCTAGCGGTTTTCCCTCTTCCCTCCTCTTCAGGAGGCGGGCGGAGACCCAATCTACGGTGAGGGCATTGGTTAAGGAATGTGCCCTGGAGGCTTCAGACCTTGGAGGACTCCTTAGCTGATGAGGGCGGTGGCGATACCCCTGGCCGGTACACAATTGGAGTTCCACTGGCTTCCAGACCCCGGATTCCTTATCCAAGGCTTCCTTATTCAATGCCTCCGCCGTACTTCCAACGCCGTCCTACTTCATGGTTCTGCCTGCTCTTCTTCCGACCGATGGGCCGTCATGGAGTCCTGGTCGGGACGCGGCCCGGGAGAGGTCCATGGAGTAGCCAATACGAGCGACGAAAAAAAACGAAAAAAACGGGCTCGATTGCGCGGACAATGTCACGCAAGTTGCCCGCGCAAGGTCGCGCGCGAGCGCCTTCGCTTCCAGTGTGGCGTGCCGCGCTTGCGCCCCGCGTCAGCCACCGCGCATCAAGTCACGGTGTCCTCCCGCGTAGGTCCCGTTCCATGTCGTCGCTCCAGATCGTCGCTCATGCCGGCACTCAGTTGCGCTGCCGCGCGACTCCGCCACCGCGCCCGGGTGGGCGGGGGGGGGCGCTTGGGCGGGGGGGGGGGGAGGAGTTGCGAGGCGCCACGGAACCCAGGCTGTGTGGGACCACCTCCTGCCCGGCAGGCCAAGAAACGCAGGGCCCCCTGGCCAGAGGAGCGAGCGATCATCTGGGCGGGTCGGCTCGTCGGGAGGGAGGCCCCGCTGCCTCGCAGAGAAGGATGGGGTCAGGATCAGCCACGCGCAGAGGGGGGCGGGGGGGGGGTGGGGGGGCAGGCCTCTTAGAAGCACCCCTGCTTCTTAGAAGCAGCGCCTTGTCTACAAGGTAAGGCCGGCGCCTTCTAAGAAGCAGCCTCCTTCTAAAAAGCCTTCCCCCCTCCCCCCCCCCACCCCCTTGCGCGCGCCGCCAATAGGAGACACGATCGGATCGTCCGTACACGATCGCGTATGCTGAGTGCGCTTATTACACACGGTCGTGCCCTGTGTCTGCCCAGTCCCTCCCCCCCATCACGAGACTTGTCTCTCTCCTAATAAGGGGCGAAAGGGCCCGACGCACGCCAACAGCTGCAAGCGCGGTGGCGGACCTCGGAGGAGGAGGAGGAGTGGGGAGGAGGAGTGGGCAGGAGGAAGAGGAGGAGGAGGAGGAGGAGGGAGGTAGATTAAGGAGGAGGATGAGGAGGAGGAGGCGGGGCAGGGCTTTTGAGGGAGAGGAGTGGGGAGGAGGAGAGTGGAGATGAGATGAGGACGAGGTAGGGGGTTGGGTTCCGGCAGGAGGAGGAAATGAGAAGAGGAAATGCGAAGGACAATGCGGAAGGAGAAGGATGGGAAGAATATGAGGAGGAGGAAGGAGGAGGAGGAGGAGGAGTTGCAGGAGGCGGAGGAGGAGGGGGAGGAGGAGGAGCAGTCTCCTTCCCTCGAGGTCGCGGCGGAGCCGCGCACGGGGGGCTCGCCCGCGGGCGGCAGCGGCGGCCTCGGCGAGGCGCGGGGAGCCTACGGCCACACGGCTGGCTGAGCCGTGGCCCCGCCGCGCTCCCCACGGCGATACGCCCCGCCGCGGCGGCCCTGCGCGCGCCGACCGGCGCCCGCCCTGGGCCGCGCGGCCCGTGCATCCGGGCCTCCCAGACCCAGACACGATCGCGCCGTTAGAAGATCAGGACGGAGGGCGTTTGGCCAATTTCGGCCTCGGGGGGCCCTCACCGGGCCTCGGGGCCGTCAAAAAACGATTCAGGAGGAGGAACCGGCCCCGAGAGAAAAGGGTCTGGATTTCTGGGGACGCCATCTTGAAAGAATCAAAAAAATCAGAACGTCGCATGTCTGGGGATGAGGCCCGAACAGATGGGGACACGTTGGGTCTAGGCCTCCCAGATTGGGACCAAGTTTCGTAAGTTTTCTGTGGTTTTCGTCTGTTCCTGGAGGTCTTCCAACCTCGGAGTGCTCTCCAGGAGCTGCGCCTCATCGAGAGCGTTTCGGGGGTGCCAGAATCGTCCCGAACGGCCGCTTGAGGCCGAGTTATGCCCCGAAAACCATCCCAGGCCTCTCAAGCAGGGACGAAGTAGATGGGGTCGGACGTTCTCCACGCCGACGTCGCCGATGCGTCGCCGACGTCGCCGACGTACTGCCGATGCACTTCCGATGCATCGGCGATGCATTGCCGATGCGGCGAGGTACGCCGACACCCTCTACCAGTCGACCCGCATAGTAAGGAGCAGTAATTTTCAAAAGTTACCCCTGCATCCTTCCCCACTCGGCCCATTCTTAGTCGCTTCCGCGGGCCGCGCCTCGCTCTCAGAGTGTCGGCATGGCCTTCTAAGGCCCCGTTTTTTAGTCGGCGTTTCGACATTGGGCGGAAGGGGGGAGGGGGTTTGGCTCCAGACCTCTGCTTAATGCGACTTCTTGGAACCGTGCGTTCCGTGGGGGGGAGGTTCCACCTGCTCAAGACAGGCGCCCAAAGCAGCCAAGATCTACTCCAAAGAGGGGGGGGGAGGGGGTGGTGCGAGGGTCCCCGCCGATCGGCAAACCAAAACAGCCAAGATCTACTCCAAGCAGGGGGGGGAGGGGGTGCAAGTGGGGACGCGCCTATCGGCAAAAACATGAATAAACAAAAACGGCACCTCCTTCCCCCCTCCTCCTCCTCCTCCTCCTCCTCCATCCTCCTCCTCTTCCTCCTCTTCCTCCCTCCTCCTCCTCCTCCTCCTCCTCCTCCTCATCCTCACCTCATCCTCATCCTCATCCTCATCCCCATCCCACCCACTCTCCTCCTGCTCTCCTCCTCCTCCTCCTCCTCCTCCATCGCTCCTCCTCTTCCTCCTCCTCTTCCTCTCCTCCACCATCCCTCCCTCCTCCTCCCCCACCCCCTCCTCCTCCTCCTCCTCCTCCTCCCCCTCCTCCCCCTGCGCCCTCACGAAGGGCCCGCGCCGGGCGTCCCTGTGATACGACTTGGCTGCCCTCGGACCCCCCTCCGGAAGGCCTCTGCTGCAGCCTCGCGCGCGCGCGCGAGGCCGTCGGCACCGCGCGCGGCAGCGCCGCCGGTCTCTCGGTCGGGCGGCGGCTGCGCGCCCCGCAGGCGGCGCGGCTGCTGCGCGCCCCGAGGGCCAGGAGCGGAGGGCCTCTCTCCGCAGGCCTCTGTCGGCGGAGGGGGAGGAGGAGGAGGAGTAGGAGGAGGAGGAGGAGGAGGAGAGGAAGGAGAGAGAGGAGGAGGAAAGGAGGAGGAGAGGAGAGGGAGCCAAGGAGCAAAGGAGAGGAGGAGAGGAGGACAAGAAAAGGAGGAGGAGTAGAGGAGGAGGAGGAGGAGGAAGGCAGGAGGAGGAGGAAGAAGAAGCGCCGGAGGAGCAGAAGTGGGGGAGGAGGCGCAGGAGGTGAGGGGGAGGATTAGGAGTATGAGGAGGAGGAGAGCAAAGGAGGAGGATGAGGAGGATGAGGAGGAGGAGGAGGGAGGAGGAAGAAGAAGCGCAAGGAGGAGCAGAATGGGGGGGAGGAGGCGCAAAATGAGGTGGAGGGGAGAATGAGGGAGAAGGAGGAGGAGGATGAGGAGGAGGAGGAGGAGGAGGAGGAGGAAAGGAGGAGGGAGGAGGAGGAAGGAGCAAGAGGAGGAAGGAGGAGGAAGCAATAGGAGGGGAGGGGAGAGTAGGATGAGGAGGATGGAGGAGGAGGAGGAGGAGGAGGAGGCGAGGAGGAGGAGAGGAGGAAAGGAGGCGAGCGGCCCCCTCGGCGTGGCGCCGCCGCCCGAGGGCCTCGCCGCCCGAGGGCCTCGCCGCCGCGGGCCTCCCAGCTGCGGGCGGCCGAGCGGGCGGCGGGGCGCGGCGGGGAGGGCGCGCCACTGGGCGCCGAGCGGCCTGCGGGCGCGGCCCTGTCCCGGTAATTGGGGGCCTCGCCCCGAGTGCCCCCCTCCAGTGGAGGAAACGCAAGATTCGAATACGGCAGGTTCGCGTCGTGTCGACCGGCGGCAAGCCCAGCGCGGGCGTTTACGGTTGAACGCCGCCTGTGGCCCAGAATCGGTCCATTTTTGAAAGATCCGGCATTCATTGAGCGGCCGATCGTTCAGGTTTGAACGATCCCCGTGGTGTCAGGAACCAATGCCAGGGTCGACACGACGCGAATTTGCCGTAAGCTAGCACTCGAGTTTGCCTAAGTTTTTTGAGGAGCGCGTCCTGGATTCTGACGGTCCGGTCTTCGTGGGAGGTCTGCCGCGGGAACTCGCGTGAGATTTCGGATTGGGCCTCCTCATTTTCATGATGGCCCCGTTAGGCCAACCCGAGTCTCCCGTACCCGAGTCTTACGTCTCCCCGATCCAGCGGGGGAGGGCAAGCTGAGACAACAGCCGTGGGCCTTCCGGGGGGCAGGCGATCGCAAACATGGATCAAGGGCGCGTGGAGTGGATTAGCGACGGGCCCCGCTTCCATGGGAAGCCGCGGATTTCTGCCGCCAAGCGGAGGCGGCACCGGCCGCATTTTGGGGAGGGCACCTACCCCGATCCATGGATTTGGCGACCGCGCGCCAGATCCATGGATCGCCAATCTTAAGTCGGGCACGTCCCTCCACAGAAGGAATATTCAAGAATAGTCAAAAAATAGTCTGGGGACGATTTGTTTGTAATGTTTTTGCCATTTTTGAGCATTGGTTGACTGCTTTTTATGTTTCGTCCAAAATCCGCCTGTAGGGGGACATGCCCGACCTAACGCTAATCCATGTTTGCGCGCCCCCTGGGGGGGGGCCCTCGTCACCACGTCTCGGGGAGCTGGCGCGTCTCGGCTCCGGGGAAGGGTCCGCGGGCCGATGTCGAGTTGCCGCTGCCTCAGCTCGCCCTCCGCCGACTCCGGGCGCTGCCGCGAGCGCCTCGCCCACCGCGCCGGCGGGGCCACGGAGGAAAAGGAAAGCTCGCCGTGGTGGGGGGCAACGCCGAAGAGGACCTTTGCTTGTCACGGTCGTCTGGGCGGTGCTCGAAGAGCCGCCACACGGAAAGCTGCGCTGGCACAGTGGTGGAACCTGCCGAGGGCGGCTGGACACCGGCCCACTTCTATCCCTAGCTCTCCCCTTTCCCCAACTCCGTAGCCATGCTTTTCAAAGGGGTAGACGCGCCTGTTGTCAATGGGGATCTGCTCAGGGGTTCGACGGCTCGGGCTTCGAGGTTTGCGGTCTGAGGCCGTTTCCGTCGGTTCTCAGCGGTTTGTTGGCGTCGGGGTGCTCTCCAGCGGCTGCGCCTCGGCGAGGGCGTTCTCGGGAGGTCCAGATTGTCCCGAAGGGCCAACAGAGACTCGAACAACGACCCGAAAGCTAGACGGCTCAGGGGCAACGTTGGGGGGGGGATTGGCTCGGGGGAGGACGCATCGGCCCCCAATCGCGCGCATTGATCGCCGATCGGGGCCTCATAGCCCACCCCGCGCAGGAGCGTTCGGCTTCGTTCCACGGGAGTCCTATCGCCGATCTATCGGCGATGTATCGCCGAGTCCAGGCCGATGTTTCCCCCCGCGCCGGTCCCCCTTGCCATTCCTCCACGAAGGAAGCAGGTCCTGAGGCAAACGGGCCCTGAGGTGTTTCGCTGTTCTCGGCCTCCAGGGGCCACTCCCTGTCCCCAGGAGTATCAAGAAGGAAAGGATCCAGGATGAAGAATTGATCCTTGGGGGAGTCCCAGGGGGTGAGGACCCGTTTCCTTCTGGGCCCGTTTTCTTCCATGCGAAAGCAGAAGAAACATTGGCGCTTCGTGTGTCCACACCAGCCCTTCCGGAGACTCTGCTCACTGGAGTTCTCGGGAGGAGGGGCGTAGAGAAGCACATAGTGAAGTGCGTAGGCCAACAATGGCGAATTCAGAAACCTCGTGGAGCCATCTTGGAGCTTTCTTGCGGGGCGCGGGAGCCATCTTGGAGGCCATCGAGATAAAAGAGGGTGGCACGAATTATCAGGACCCCCCCATCGGAGCCCGAAACATCTCCTCGTGGGGCCCTCTTGGGTCGCCCTTTGAGACCGTATTGGAGCTCTTCTGGCCCCGCTTGGAGCTCTCTTGGCGAAAAGGCGAGAAGGCCAAGAGCATTGGTGCCCTTTTGGTTGGGAAAGGATTCGGGCCTATCGGGGGCGTCCTTACGAGCGCGTCGAGATTGGCGCAGGAGAGCACAAGCCCACACATCCGCCGAGGCCGTAGGTGGAGCTCCCGGGAACACCGACACGGGCGGGATGCAGCACTTAAGGTCGTGAAAAATTAGAGCTCTCCATGGGGTGGGGGGCACGAAACTTGCGAGGGGTGGGCGACGCACGTGTTCGTTCACTGCTAGGGCCGCGGGTGCAGTTTCCGCGCCCTGCCCTTGCCCTCGCCATTCGTTGTCCGGCCCACTCACCGAGCGCCCTGCCCTTGCCCCCGTCTTGCCCCTCTTTCTGCGCCCCCTCCTCCCCACCCGCCATCCCTTCCCTCCACATGCACACTCCCCTCCCCCTCCGCCCCCTCCCCACCGTCCGCCATCCCTCCCCTCCACCTGCGCACTCCCCTCCCCCTCCGTACCCCCCGCCCCCATGCAGAGCATCCCTCCCCCCGCACCCCTCCCTTCCCCTCCCTGTCCCCCCCCCCCAACCCCGACACCCCATTCCGCCCCCCCAGCCACCCCCCCTCTCCACCTGCCCCCCCGGCCACGTCCGCTTCCCCGCCCCCTCCAGGCTCCACGTGGCCGTGAGCCCCCCCCCGGGCCCCCCCCCCCCGGCGATGATTTGCCCCCCCCCGGCGCGCGCTCTGCCCCAGTGGAGCTCGACGAGCGGCGGTGCGCCTCTCCCGCGACTTCGGGGGGACCTACGACGCCGCCGCGCAGAGGGCGGCCCCCCCCCACCACGCGGGGAGAGGGGCGGGGAGGCCGCCCCCCTCTTCGTTCGCCCTCCCTTCTCCGCGTCCTCCTCTTCCTCCTCCTACTCCTCCTCCTCCTCCTCCTCCTCCTCCTCCTTCCTCCTCCTCCTCTCCTCCTCCCTCCTCTCATCCTCCTCCTCCTCCTCCTCCCCCTCTCCTCCTCCTCCCACCTCCTCCTCTTCCCTCCTTCCTCCTCCTCCTCCTCCTCCTCCTCCTCCCTCCTCCTCTCCTCCTCCTCCTCCTCTCCTCCTGCTCCTCCTCCTCCTCCTCCTCCTCCTCCTCCTCCTCCTCCTCCTCCTCCTCCTCCTCCTCCTCCTCCTCCTCTTCCACATCCTCCACCTTCTCCTTGTCCTCTTACCGCTATTCCTCTCCTCCTCCTCCTCCTCCTCCTCCTCCTCCTCCTCCTCCTCCTCCTCCTCCCTCCTCCGCCTCCTCCGCCTCCTACTCGAACGGTACCCGCTCTGCCCATTTCACCCCTTCCTTGCCTGGGCCGGACGCTGTTTTGGCTCAAGGCCTGATCAGTGCACCGTGCCCAGTTCATTATCGCGCTCACCGCTGTCATTCTTTCCACAGGGAAAGAAGATCGTTCGCCCCGCTCCGATGGCACAGGTTCCACCTCTCGACCACGGCCATACAACCCGCTGTCCACCACGCTGATCGTCCACGCTCACCGCGTTCGTGCAGTTCTACCTGTTGGCCTTCGGGGCAGCCGCCCCTCCGCCTCCAGGACCAGCGACGGGGAGCGTGCACAACCAGTACCACCAAAAGCACGCGAAGGAGACCTTCAAGGACCCCGGCCACGCGCTGGCTCTCTCCGAGGTCCCTCCCGGGCTTGCGTTGACTGTGTCGGCGCAGCTCGCGGTCCCTACGCCTTCGTTGCGCCCGTCTTTGCAATTAACCACAAATTTCGACGAATGTCGGACACTTGTTTGATACAGCGTTGACGTCTACGGCGTCGGTCAAGGGCCCCGAGTGCCCGGTGACTGTGTCGCCAGGGCCCTGGGAGGTAATTACAGGCGAGGAGCGGGGAGGTAATGGACGGCCTGGTGGTTGTGAGACCAGCACTCCGAGGGACAGCGAAGCTGGTCTGGGAGAACCCGTTCTCGATTTGTTGGAGAATGGTTGTTCATCTTACCCACACGTTCCCTGCAGCTGGTCAGGATTGGGTCCCGATGCGCACTCCTCTGGACGATCGTGCAGCTGGCGGTATGCAGCACAGCGACAACACGACGCACGAGAAACATTCCCGTGACTGCGTCGCGGGATGCCCCGAGCACCGAGAACACCGCGACCACACGACGGAAGCATACGCCCAATACGCCTACGAGGAGAAAGCCATCAGGGGCAAGTATTTACGGCGGCTCCGAGGCACCATGCCCGAACAA
Source organism: Prorocentrum cordatum (assembly GCA_963575745.1). Classification (NCBI taxonomy): domain Eukaryota; class Dinophyceae; order Prorocentrales; family Prorocentraceae; genus Prorocentrum; species Prorocentrum cordatum. The sequence continues at coordinate 25,717 of CAUYUJ010019288.1, forward strand.
CGCCGCTTGTGTTTGGGCCGTCCTGGGGACACGATCTCCATTTCGCGGCCCTCGTGCGCCAGTGTCCCGCGCCGTTCCGGGCCTCCCGCCCCGCGGAGCGGAGCGACACGCTATCCACTCGCAAGACATAGCGCGTCGCCGGGGCCGCTGTGGCGACGCGCCAGAAATCCCCGACCGCAATAGAAGCCCACATTCCCCTCGCGCCACCCCCTGAAAACGAGCTGTCGCCTTCTCAGCCTGGCTCGAGTGTTAGCCCCGGCCCCGACGGGACTACCTGCGGAGCACTCTCTCAGAGACTGGGCCCTGGGCGCAGGAGAAGCAGCACTGGCGAGGACGAGGCGACGACGGCAACGATGTGAGCGACGCAAAATAGCGGAGTCGTCTGCGCCGGCATCGGCGCGTAAGTTGCCCGTGTACAGTCGCGTGCAGGCGCCTTCGCTTCGAGCGTTGCGTGCCGCGCTGGCGGCCCGCGTAGGCCACCGCGCAAGGTCGGTATGCCATTTCGCGCAACACCGGTTTTCGATCGCGGCCCATGTGGAGACGACGACGACGACGACGACGATGCTAGCAGAAGGCCGCCCTCCCTCTCGGGCCGCACGAAAGGGTAGGATTGGGAAAGGGGGGGGTGCGAAATCTGCTGCATGCCGCTGGTTTCCGCCCCGCCGCCTGGCCCAATCCTCGACGCATGGGCGCCTCCCGGCGCCAGGAGGCGCCAGGAAAACCGGGTGCGTGAGCTGGTTCTTTACCCTGGCCTCTGTTATCCTACCTCTTTCGTCCCCCTCGACCCTCGCGCCGCGCCCTGGGCGCGCGCCGCTGCGAGACAACGACGACGACGACGACGACGACGACGACGACGACGACGACGACGACGACGACGACGAGGACGAAGCGACGAAGCGACGAAGCGACGACGACGACGACGAGGATGACGACGACGCACACGGCGTCACTGTCGGCGTCGACGAAGCGACGCCGCGCCGCCTGCCCCCCCCGCCCGGTAGGCGGAGGAGCAGGCGAACAAGGCCGACGCGGCGTCAGGCAGCCAGGGCCCCAGGCGGCCCGGACACGTTTCCCCGCCGGCCGCCTCCCCCCACGGGCGCGCGCGCGCGCTCCTCGTTCGCCAGTCCCGTAGCCATTTTGGCTCCAGGGGCCTGGGTCTGAACTATCCAACCTCTACTCGAGCCTGGCAGGCAGCTCTGCCAGTTTTGCAGCAAACCATGCAGTCAATCGGGCGTCGCGCGGCCGCCGCAATTCTTGCCTTCCTCGCGGGCAGCCTCTTCGGCGCTGCTCACAGGCCATGGTTTCTTACAAAGTTTGTCGCCAATGCGTACAGAGGTTCGCCGTGCAGATCACCGAGCACGTCTCCGACATCACCTCCCTCGCTGACAAAGTCGCCAGCTTCGAGGCAGACAAGGCCGCACCGGACATCGAGCTCAAGCAGCTTGGGAGCCAGCTGGCAGTCACAGTTCGAACAGCAGCAGAGCACGCAGCCCCACCAGAAGAGCATCCGTACTTCCCGAAGGTCACCCAATGAATTTCGCAGCTCAAGCGAGGACCCGTGGCAGGGGTCCCGACAGCCATCCAGGAACATATCCACACGCTCGAGAGCCAGTTGGCGACCGCCTGCAGCGCACCCCAGCAGGTTCAGCAGGCGGCCCCTAAGGCAGGTCAGTTCCAGATTCAGCCATCGCCACCCTCAGCAGCTGTCGCCCCAGACGCCGTCCTCCCAAAGCCGCAGTCAGCTCAGCCAGCAGCAGCATCGGGTTCCAACGGAGCCCCAATGGACGAAACTCAGGGCCACAAGACAGTCCAGACGGAGTCTGCAACAGAATTGGAGCGAGCAGGGAGGATCATCGCCGCCGCGGAAGAGGAGGCAGAGCAAGCTTCCAAGAATCTCTGGGAGCTCGCAATCGCCGCAGAATGGGGCCCCAAGGAAAGGGAAAGGGTAACACTCAAGACATGCAGATAGCTACTGCCTACTGTTAGGATTATGTCAAAAGTTCACTCGTCTCTCAGGGGATCGTATCATAGATGCAAAGCAGTGATGCCTGAAAGAAGGTTGGCACGCAGTCATGTCACCATGTTCCACCAGCGAAGCCGGCAGGCCGATGGCAGGGATTGCCATTCTCATTCTCGCGGGATTTGATGCGGGCATCCGCCCAGCAGTTCCCCCCCCCTCATTCCCCCAGCAGGATCTTAGCCGTGATTCTGGAACTCCCAGGGCGCTCGCCGCTCGTTACGCTCTCTTTCTCTCTCTCTCTCTCTCTCTCTCTCTTTCTCTTTCTCTCTCTTTCTCTCTACTTTGAAGATTCGGTCGGGTTGAACCAACGGAACCTCGACCTGCTGGCAGCCATCGGTTGGATGCAGAGCCACCACAGCATGCCAGTATTCGCCACAGCAGGCCTCCATATGCCACCAGCAGCCGTCCAACAGAGGAGGTCTTGTCTTTGGTGGCAAGCAGGTCCAAGCTGGATTGCTTCATCGTGAGTTCTGCTCGTGAGAAGTCGGCCAGCAGCACCCAGGTTCTTGCTGGATACCCTCTCGAGCCGTCGTCGCCCAGTTCGCCTCGAGCCGTCGTCGCTCTGGGGAGGTCCAGGAGGGGGAGGGGGAGGGGGAGGGGGAGGAGGAGGCGGAGGAGGAGGAGGAGGAGGAGGAGGAGGAGGAGGAGGTCTACCTCGACTAGCCAAACCTCGGCGGCCTCCCACCAGGCTGCCTTGTATGGACCCTCTGGGGCCACAGCAGTGGACCAGATCAGCCGCAGGAGCGCGGCATCTTCGGCGCAGTGTCCACCACGAGGAGGGGGAAGAGCAGGAGGAGGAGGAGGAGGAGGAGGAGGAGGAGGAGGAAAAGGAGGAGGAGGAGGAGGAGGAGGAGAAGGAGGAGGAGGAGGAGGAGGCTTCGGGCATCCGGCGCCACCCGGCCCTGGATGCAGATGTCGACGCGGGCAATTCTAGACCCGGAGGCCACGGCTGCCCGGCTGACAAGCACCCCGCCAGCTCCCGCCCGCGCATCCTCTGGGCCTCGGCCAAGGCCGAGGAGTCCCAAGCATCGAGCAGGCTGGCAGTCGCACGCTCGGCTTCTGCGGTTGCTGAATAAGCGAGCGCTTGATGTGTATTCAAAGCAGCGCGCATCGCTCTCTCTGCCAGCTTGCGGGAAATGGATGCAGCTCTTCAGGACGCGCCTCAGGAGTTCCAGGCACTTCAGGAGTCGCAGCCTCTTCTCCAGCAGATTTCGCCAGTTGCTCGTTGCGCTCAGCGCCGACGCGCAGAGAGAAGGCATGCAGCAGTGCCGCCAGCGAGCTCAGCACGCCTCTAACCATTTCAACAAGGAGGTGACAAGCTTTCGCGACCAGGAGCGCCCTCGGGAAAGATTCCAAGCCATAACCTCTTGGAAACAATGGGTCTCAGAGCAGATGGCCAAGGGGTTGGGCGGTCCTCGCCTTTTCGGCTTCCCGACGCTCCAAGATAGGCCAGGAGGCCCCAAGTTGCGTCCCAACACGGCCTCTGAGGCCCCCAAGAGAGCGCGGAGACGGCCCAAGAGGCCCCCCAGACGGCCCAAGAGGCCTGCAAGGCAGCCCATGAGGCCCCAAGAACGCTTCAAGAGAGACCCCAGAGGGGGAACACGAACCGACATGTTATGTTGAGCTCTCCGCCCCTGGAGGCCCCCAAGAGGCCCCAAGCGGCTCCCACGAGGCCCCCAAAACACCCCCAAGACGCCCCAAGAGGCCTCCAGAAAGCCCCAGGAGGCCCCCAAGAGCTCCCCCCAAACGCCCTGAGGCATTCCTGACGATCCTCGACGCCGTCCCATACCGATTGCTAATGACATACTCTGTCCCACGCGCCCGCCCGACTCTGTGCATCTTTCGCGCGTCGTCGTCGTCAGTGGTGAATATTCCTAGACGATTTGCGAAATCCTGCCAGCCCATCCAGAAACGAGGTACTGGCGAGTTGCCCTGACCAGGGATGTTGAGGAGTGCTGTGGAAGAAAGGGCTGGGTAAGACGTCGTACCTCACGAGGGGGAGGATGGAGAAGGAACCGAAGGATGAGGAGGAGGAAGAGGAGGGAGAAGGGGAGGGGGAGGAGGAAGGAGGAGGAACAGGCCGATGAGGAAGAGGAGGAGGAGGAGGAGGGCGAGCAGAAAGGCCAGAGGCCTCCTGGATACCTCTCGGAGTCTCTTCGGATTTCTGTCAAGAGCTTGTTGGGTTCCTCTTGGGGCGTGTTGGGGGTCTCTTGGCAGTCCCGGTGGCCTCTTACAGCGTCTTGGGTGCCTCTAGAGGCCTCCTGTAGCCTCTTGAGGATCTCTTGGGAGCCTCTTGGGGGCATCTTGGGGGCATCGTGGGGGCCTCTTGGGACCTCCTGGGCACGTCTTGGGGCCGTTTTGGGGCACCCTTGGGAGCCTCGGGGGCCTTCTTGGGGCCATCTTGGAGGAGATCGACCGAAGAAGGGGGACTCTTTACTCAGGGTCCCCCCCATGAGACCCAAATGTGGCCAAAACCTTGGTATTGGCCTTATCTCCAAGGCCTCTTGGGACGTTTTGGATGCCTCTGGGGGGCCTCTTGGGGCCTCTTGGGGGTCAATCGGGAGCCTGTCAGTGACATCTTAGGCGCCTCTTGGGGCCTCTTGGGCACATCTTCGGGCCCTCCTGCTCAGGGGGCATCTTGGAGGAGATCCATCAAGGAAGGGGCCGTTGTACATCAGGGTCCCCCCCAGGAGGCCCAAATGCGGCAGAAACCCTTTCTGTAAAATGAATGAGGTTGGCCTTCTCGCCGAGGCCGCGTTTGGCGTCGTGGGTGCCTCCGGGAGGGGGGGGGGGGGGGGGGGGGGCAAATTGGAGCCTGTTGGGGGTCTCTTGGGAGCCTCTTGGAGGCGTAGCGAACCGTCGGTAATCGGCCCGATCGCACTTTTGTTCTGGAGTCCTTCTGGAGGTTTTACGGGAACTAACTGCCTCCAGAAGCAGGCTTGAGAGCCTTCCCTGACTCAAGACAGCATTACAGTTCCCCCAAAGCATCGCAACCGCTGCGGCCCGATCGCAATTGGTCGTGATCCGTCCGAAGGGGTCGACGGTCGGCCCGGAGAGGTTGCGATCCCCTCCTGTCGCGGAAGGGAGGAGGGACTGGACAAGTGAGAGAGAGTGAAGGGTGGAACGCGACAGAGATTAGCAGGAGGGGGTTAGGAGCCTCACCTCATCTATTTCAATATCATTGCATCATCATGTTCATGTTGCTTTGTGATGCTCTTCTACTTCCATGCGTCGTGTTAACGGTGCGCGACAGAGATTAGCAGAAGGGGGTTAGGAGTTAGGAGCAGAAAAGCAAGCGGCACAGCCAGACGGGCGGGTCGGGCGGGGCGGGGCGGGGCGGGGGGGGCCCAGACGGCGGGGTCGAGCGGGCGGGTCGCTGAAGCGTCAGCCGTGTATGGATCGCGAGGAACTCTCGAGCGATAGCGCGATTCCCAGGTAACCGCGACATGCAATTCTCGGCCCTCCCCATGTCGGCGAAACTTTCTCACTTGCCTCCCCTGGCGCGAAGCGCGCGCGTGGTCCTAGTGTGTGTATAGACACGGATATATATATATATATATATATATATATATATATATATATATATATGCCATCTGTTTACAGAATAGCATGTGTAGCTCCCCTCGTGTAGTTTGTTCAGAAGATGCCAGTGATGCTCGGTTTATAAACGTGGACGCCCGGGAGGGGGCGGGGGAAATTCTGTACAAAACGACCGTTTTGTACAGAATTTCCCCCCTGGCGTTTTGAACGTGTCTGTTGCACTACGGTGAACTCCGCCGGTCGCAGCTCATGGAACGCATTGGCATCGCAGCGGGTCAGAATGATCAGGATTCGCCGGCAGAGTCTCTCAGCACATGTCTGTATTGCTCTGTCCGTGGCTATCCTGGCTCAAGTTTTTGAGGGCCTATGTACTGGTATTCCGATATCGCTTCTTGGTGCCGCGATATCGCCAGCATCGGCGCACACTGGTACACCGCCTCTGTGGTCAGCTCGTGCCCGGCTCCGCCCGCGTGCCCGACGCTGACCTGCGCGCCCCAGCCGGCGTGCCCGCAGGTCACCTGCGGCAATTGCTCGTGCGCGGAGGCCCTGCCGCTCCGCGAGATCCTGTGGGGCTCGGCCGGGGTCGCTCTGGCTGCCGGCTCTGCGGGCCTCGCCGCTGGGGCCGCGGTGGGCTTCGCGGCCGGGCGCCTGGTCCTGCTGCCAGGCGCTTGCCAGCGCCGGCGAGAGGCTGGGGCGGGAGGCGCCCAGCCGCGGCCAGGCCCAGCCGCCGAGGCCATCGTGGACGAGCCTCCGGCCCAGGCGCCGGCGTCGAATCGCGCAAGGTTGCTGGCGCGGGCAGGCACAGGACAGGGGCAGATCGTGACCGCCTAATTGGGCAATGGCGCTGGAGCCAGGTATCACCGTTTTCCTCAACTACGGGGACGCGCTCTATCATGAGCGGATCCTGCTGGCGTGGGTGGTAGATTCGCTGTTCATCGTCATCACGCCTGACTTTGACGTGTACATTGAACAAATTGACGCTTCTAATCCAGATCTCGAGGCTCTGAGGGTTAGCGACCATGCGGGCTCGATCCCATTTGGGCTCACGGGGGCGCAGCTATATCGCTTTCGAGCTCGGCCCGCTGGAGCTGACTTGGTGAACCTCATGGCCGAGGGTCGGCACCACGCGAGAGTGGAGCGGGCGGCGCGAGGCCTGGCCCCGCCACCAGGGCAGGACGACATCATCGGCCCGGGAGGCAATGCGCCGGCGGTCGTGCCCATCCCGTTGCCTGTGCCGCCGCCAGTGGCTCCTGGAGTGCCCGCGGTTCCCATGGCCCCGCGCGTGGCGGGCGCCGCGGGGGCATGGGTTTTCGACGAGCCGGGCGATTCCTTCGCCGTCGGCCAGGAGTTCGCCCTGCCGGCCAACGCTCTCGACGTGGGGGGCCGAACATTCGTGTCCGTCAACGGCAAGGCGGTCAGCGGGACGCGCGTCGCGGCTGGGACAGACCTTGATGGGTGGGCCCGGCAGCGCCAGGCGCAGCTGATGAGGGCGGACCCTCGTGTCCTGCCTCGCCCCGCTGGCGGTGAGCAGTCGGCTTTCGTCGACGATGTGAGGCTGATGAAGCGCGACCCCAGCGTCCCAATCGGGATCAAGGGCCCCGCCACGCTGCCCGACACCCTCGCGGACCTCAGGAAGGGCTCGACTGGGGGGTTCACGGCCGCGCACGACCGTTGGTTGGTGGACTCGAAGGTGCCAGCCTCCAGCAGGTCCGGACGCGAGCATCGTGTCCTGAGCCGTGCCTTGTCGATGGCACATGAAATCGACGGGCTGAACTTGCCGAACTTGACGTGCCTCGAGTACATTAATCGTCGCCGTCAGCTCATCGAGACGGCCCACCGCGACGATCCCGTAAGCGGGTCGTGGGACTCAGCCCATTTGTACATGGGCGAAGACGAGGAGGGCACCGGCGTCCACGTGGCGCCGTCGCTCCGCGCCCATGTCGCCACTGAGCTGTCCAAGGAGACGGCCATCGAGAAGGAGAGGAGAAAGGCCCGCGAGGCCAAAGCGGCGGCCAAGGCAAAGGCCAAGGCCGCCGGGGACAAATGACCAGTGGAGAGATCGGAGGCGGGCCGAGCCCCGCGGGCGCTCATCCTGGCGCGCCCGCCTCCATCGACCCTCTCAGCCAGGACGACGGCGTCGCGAACGTGGGTTGGGCCTGGCCTGATCGTCGTCGAGACGTCGCCCAATTCGAGCCGACGGTAAAGTCGGCTGGAGTGGAGCGGGACCTTTTTCCTCTGCCGCTCCTCGGCCCGGAGTGGCCTTGCAAGACAGGTGGCGGATCGTCCAGGACGGCTCGCCGCCACAGCAGTTTCCGCCGGCACGCATGGGAGGACGCCAACGGCATGGTCCGCGCCCTGAACTCCCTGCACGGGTGCGTCCGTCCGCCAGGCGGGGCTCCGACGCCTGCTCAGCATCAGGTACACAGAGATCTGCTGAGCACCGCTCGTGCTGCCAGGCAAGATTTTGAACACGTCGTTCCCCGGGAAGCCGCTCGTCGACTTCTGGGTCCCAAAATGGAGTATGGAGGTGACGGCACCACGGTCGAGCCATTCGACGGGGACCGCGTCTCCCTGCCCCCTCTCGGCAAGGGGGCGGCCTGCCTCTCGGGCGCGCTCGACCCGGAGGCGGCCGCAGTTTTGCAGAACTTTGAGACTGACCTGCTCGCCTCGCCTGACGTGGTGGAGCAGCGGCGTATGTCGGCGCCGGCGCAGCCGTACCTCGACCTCGAGTTCCGGGCGAGCCGGCCCAAGTACATCCAGTTCTTGTCGATGTTGAAGTCCCGCGGCATCATCTCTCTTGTCGGCCGCCGCCGAGGCAGCGTGACCCCGTTTTTCGTTTCCAAGAAAAATGGGAAGCAGCGTTTGGTGCTGGACTGCCGGCTCATCAACATCCTTTTCCACCACGCCCCCGTGATGGAGATCGGAGCGCTGGACTGCCTGAGCGGGCTCGAGGTGCCGCGGGGCCGCCAGGTGTTCACGGCGTCGGCGGACATCGAGGCCTGCTTCTACCAGTGTGGCGGGCTGGGGTCGCTCATCGAATTCTTCTGTCTGCCAGGAATCTCGGCGGCAGAAGCGACGCACCTGGGCTTCGACGTCACGGGCTTGTTCCACGACGCAAAGATGAAGCTTCACGTGGCGTTGAACGTGCTGCCGATGGGCTGGTCCTGGGCCTTCTGGTTCGTCCAGCGCGTCCACCTAGAAATGCTGCGGCGCGCTGGGATTGACTCCAGTCGCCTGGCGCTTGGCGGGTGGCCGCTGCCGCTGCTGGAGGGCGGCCCTGTCGAGCTCCCATACTCCGACAACGTGAACGTGATCGGGCTGGACCCGGTCGCCGTCGGGGAGCTCCGCGACAAGATCGTCTCCACCTTCGAGCGGCATGGCTTCGCGATGCACGAGATTTCGCCCGTCTCGGACGCCGCGGTGATCCTGGGCGCGAGCGTCGGCGGATCTCCGCCGAGCACGCGCCGGGTCTTGAACAAGTTGCTGTTAGTGCGAGGGGCGCTGCAGTGGCTGGCTTCGGGGCCCACCGTCACTGGGCGCCAGGTGGAGGTCATCGTCGGGCACTACGTTGCGCTCACGTCCTTCAACAGGCTCGGGCTCAGCGTGATGCGGTCGCTGTACGATTTCATCCGCGACAAGTACGTCATGCCGACGCGCTTGTGGGCCTCCTGCCGGTACGAGGCGTGGGTAATGGCCGACGTGAGCTTGCTTCTCTCTGCGAGGCTCGACCGGCCGTGGTCGCCCGTCGTGACGGCCTCCGATGCCGCGAACCGTGGCATGGCGGTGTGCGAAGCAATTTTCCCGGTCTCCGCCGTGGCCTCCGTCGGGCGATGGCGGGAGCGGTGGAGGTACAGGCGGCTGAATCCCGACGAGTGGGCGCCGAGGCGCCGTGCCCTTGCCCAGGAGTTCGCTGAGATCGAAGATCCCCTCACCGTCACTGCCTGCTCACCGTCGCCATCTGGTCCAGGGTGGGCTCTTCATCAAGGATTTCCAGAGGTTCCTCGGGAGCTCGCGACGACAGGGTACCGCACGATATATGCTGGCCCCCTACGTTATCAGGAACATATCGGTGTCAAGGAGGGGCGGGCGTTTCTGTGGGGGCTCAGACGGGCTGCTCGCGACGTTCGGAACTTCGGAACTATCAGGCTATTTCTCATCGACAACTTCGGGGTTTGCTGCGGGCTGGATCGGGGGAGGTCATCGTCACACGCCATATTACAGTTGTGCCGTCGGACCGCTGCCATCTGTCTCGCAAGCGGGATCAGCCCCAGGTTCCGCTGGATCCCGTCCGAGTTCAACCCCGCGGACGCGGGCAGTCGGCTCTTCGAGCACCAGGGCCCGCTCGGCCATGCTTGGTCCGCTGAGTCGAGCTGGCGCCGGGCCCTCGCAGAGCTGCGAGGAGAGGCCGACAGCCGAGGCCGAGGCTGCGCCGATTCCGGCCCCCACGCCTGCTGCGGGACCGCCGAAGCGGCGGCCAGCCGCCAGGCGGCGGCCTGCGGCGGCCGGCCCCCGCGCCCGGCAGCAGCCGGCCGCTGTCCCCCGGCCGAGGCGGGTCGCGGCGGCGCTGAGCCAGGCATCCAAGTCGCCGGCCTCGGCCGCGGCCCGCTCGCACTGCGAGGAGGCCGCAGCAGGCGCTGCCACGCGCGCCAACTACAGGCCGCTCTGCGACGCCTTCCTCGACTTCTGCCAGACGAAGGGCCGCGTCCCAGCCGACGTCAACGAGCTGCAGATCAGGCTGCTCGAGGCGCTCGACCACCTGCTGGGGGCCGATGGTACCAAGGGCGATGCGGACACGCTCGTGGCGGCGGTCAAGGATCACTTCCCCTTCGCGGTCGGCTCGGGGACTCTGCCTCGGGTGACCCGCGCCCTACGGGGGTTCGGGAAAAAGCGGCCGCCTCGGTCCCGGGCACCGGCACCAAAGGAGCTCATGGCGGCAGCGGTGTCGATGCTGCTGGCCCTGGGGCTGTACGACCAGGCGCTGCAAGTCGCGGTTCTGTTCTACACCTACATTCGCCCTGGGGCTCTCCGACAGCTGACGGTCGGGCAGCTGCTGCCCCCAGCGAGGCGGTCGGGGCCGCTGAGCCACTGGTCGATCATCCTGGCACCGACCGAGACGGTGGGCGCGCCCCGGGTCCTGACCAAGACCGGCACCTCGGACGAGACGGTGCTGCTGGACGAGCCCGCTTGGCTGGGGCCTGTGCTGCAGGCGCATGCGCGGGGCAAGCCTCCGACCGCCCCCCTCTTCACGACGGGCGGCCCAGGCATGGCAGCGGCCTTCGGCCGTGCTGTGGCCGCCCTGGGCGTCCCGGGCGCATGCCTGTACCAGCTCCGGCACGGCGGGGCCAGCGACGACCTGCTCGCCCAGAGGCGGCCGGCGGACGCCGTGAAGGCGCGCGGCCATTGGAAATCCGAGAGCAGCTTGCGCAGGCACGCGAAGCCCGGGGCCATTCACCAGCTGCTCAACGCGATGCCAGCGGAGAACAGGGCGTTCGGCGTCCAGCAGATGAACTTGCTCGAGCGCCTGCTGAAGCGCGAGGCGCCCAGATCGTGGGCGCCCCGCAGCGGCGTCGCTGCGGCGGCGTGAACTGGAAGGGCCGCGGCGGCCGGCTACACCGACCCCGCCGCTTTCGGAGGCCTGGGGAGGTGTTCGAGCTGATGGCGGGCTCAGCGCGCATTGCCGCTGCCGCCGCCGCTGCCGGTTTCCAGGCCCGGTCTTGGGAGCTGTCCGAGTCGGAGATGCAGGACTGCATGCGCCTCTCTCAGTCAGAAAATGCATTTACGAGAGCCTCCGTTTGAGGCTAGTTGCCCTGCTGTGGATTGGCTCCATAAGCGCCACTTGGTCGCGTGCCAGACGCAACGTCTCTGGGCAGCCCGGGTGGCCAGCGCCGCTGCGGTCGCGAAAGTGCATCTTCGGTTTACCCCACCTCGCTGGGAAGGATCTGGCAGCTGTTCACGGAGGCAACGCTCGTGCGACCTGGGCCGCTCGCCTCTTCCAGTTCGCAGCGCTTCGAGGCTGCCCCGTGGTGATTGAGAACCCGCAGAGCAGTTTCATCTGGTGTCATCCAGAGTTCCAGCGCTTGTGCGAGAAGTGGCGGTATATCGACATTGACTATTGCGCCTTCGGTTGCCCATATCGTAAACGCACGAGACTCTTGTATGCTAACCTTGATATTTCTCGACTGAGTTGGGCGCACTGTTCTGGCAGGCACGTCTGCAGTTTCTCTCATCAACCGCACGTAGAGCTTGCTGGCAGGGCAGGCAAGACGTTTCATACCGCCAACGCCGTTGCATATCCACATGAATTGGCAGCGGCCGTTGCTCGCTGCCTGTGGGCCCGCCCACCCTCCCGAGTACAGATACTCTGATCTGGGGATTGGCCAGAGAGTGATTGCCAGCTGGCGCGCGAGGCTCACAACTGCTCGCCCCGCGCTCGATCGAGTAGTCTGCGTGAAAACAGATCGAGGGGGGTGTTAGCATGTGCCATCTGTTTACAGAATAGCATGTGTAGCTCCCCTCGTGTAGTTTGTTCAGAAGATGCCAGTGATGCTCGGTTTATAAACGTGGACGCCCGGGAGGGGGCGGGGGAAATTCTGTACAAAACGACCGTTTTGTATAGAATTTCCCCCCTGGCGTTTTGAACGTGTCTGTTGCACTACGGTGAACTCCGCCGGTCGCAGCTCATGGAACGCATTGGCATCGCAGCGGGTCAGAATGATCAGGATTCGCCGGCAGAGTCTCTCAGCACATGTCTGTATTGCTCTGTCCGTGGCTATCCTGGCTCAAGTTTTTGAGGGCCCCCCCCTTGCCCTCCCTCTTCTTTTCCTCTTCTTCCTGCCGTTGGCAGCCAGAGAGTGATTGCCAGCTGGCGCGCGAGGCTCACAACTGCTCGCCCCGCGCTCGATCGAGTAGTCTGCGTGAAAACAGATCGAGGGGGGTGTTAGCATGTGTATATATATATATATACATACATACATACATACATGCATGCATGCATGCATACATACATACATACATACATACATGCGTATATCTCAAGTGGCACGTGCGTGCCCAGGCTCACACAAGCACATGTGCAGGATGTGTGTGTGTGTGTCGCGTGTAAGGTGCAGGATTTGCGGAGCACTGTTCGCCACGAGTGGTTCCTGGCCCGAGGGGGTCTGGGCCTGCCGGGCCGGGCCCGGAGAGCAGCGCCGCGCGCACCCCGCAAAGAGACGGCCCCGAGCACGTTCCTGTTCGCCCTGGTGCCCGTGCTGGTCGTGCTGCTGGCCGTGCTGGTGATGCTCCTGAAGTGAGCCCTCTCAGTTACTCGCGAAGCCACCCCCACCCAACCCGAAGGCCCTGGACCACCCCGAGATTCGGGTTGGGGGGTGTACGAGTTCCACCCTGTGTTTCCTCGATGCTCTGGAGAGTTCCCTCACCAGAAATCGACGAGCCCAAGGGTGATTTCGGGTTGGGTTGGGGTGGCTTGGTAGGTGCGGTCGGACCGAGGCATAAGATCGAGGTCGGTTCGGGGAGGGTACCCTCATGTTCTTCGTGCCCGTTGGATGTTCTCGTGCATCCTGGGGAGGGTACCCCTGGATGTTCTGTGTGTATTGGCAGGCGGAGGGTATCACGTTCTTGAAGGATTAGGGGAACGAAGAGTGACATAAAAATAAAAACTCTGAGGTCCGCGCGGATTTCTCGCATCGGCGCTGGACCCCCCTCCCTGGCGCGCGGAGCGCGCCAGGGGCGGCGCCGAAAGCGCCGCCAGGGGGGTCCAGCGCGGACCCGCGAGATCCGCGCGGACCTCCGAGTTGTCATGTTTGTGTCATTCTCCGTTCCCCCAAGGATGTTCGCTCTCGTGCATCTTACGTCATTCTTCGTTCCCCCGAGGACGTCCGCTCTCGTGCATCCCGGGGAGGGTGCCCCTGGATGTTCTCTCTGTGTGTGTGTTGGCAGGCGGAGGGCCTCACGTTCTCGCAGCAGGCTCCTCTGCCCCGGGTCCGACTGCAGCCCGCCCTCCTCCCCGTGCCCGATGCCGCCCCTCCGGGCGCCGCGATCCTGCTCCTGGCCCCGGGCCCCCCCCCCGCGGGGGGACCTCGGCGCCGCGGCCCCCCGGGGGCCGCGGGTGGACAGCCCCGGCGCCCAGGGCGGGCCTTCGGAGGGCCACCTCGGGAGCGAGAAGAGGAACGGAGGGAAGGGAAAAAAAAGGGAGGAGAGGGGAGAGAGAGAGAGAGAGAAGAAGAGAGAGAGAGGGGGCACCTCTTTGGAGAAAGAGAGAGAGAAGAGGAGAGAAAAGAGAGGGCCAGCTTTGGGCCACCTCCAGTCGAAGGAGAGAAAAACAACGCCACAAGCAGAAACTTTTGGCGCTCCTCGCGGATTTCTTGAATCCGCGCTGGGGCCCCCCGGCGGCGCCTCCGGCGCCGCCCCTGGCGCGCTGCGGAGGGGGGCCCAGCGCGGATCCAAGAAATCCGCGCGGAGTGCCAAAAGTTTCTGTTCATGGCGCGTTTTCTCTTCCTCTAAGACAGAGAGACGGAGAGGAAGAAAGGTGAAATCAACACCCACACACACACACACACAGAAAAAAACACAGCGGCCCACGAGAGGTAAGTCGGGCCTGTCCCTCTACAGTAGGAATCTTCAAAATAGTCAAAAAATAGTCTGGGGACGATCTTTAATTATTTTTCTACTATTTCTAAATATTTTTAGAGTATTTTTTTATGTTGCGTCCAAAATCCGCCTGTAGAGGGACATGCCCGACCTAACACGAGAGAGAGCACGTCACGGATTGTCGCGACGCCGGAGCCGCGGCATCGCACCAGCTTGCGACCCCCTCGCCCTACAGCATTGGGCAGCCAGTCGGCGAGCGGCTCGGGCGGTTTTTGTCACCGTCGCACGGTGGTGCAGGCCGGTCGTCTGCCTGCCCTCATCCTCCTCTTCCTCCTCCTCCTCCTCCTCCTCCTCCTCCTCGTTCTGCGTCTTCCTCCTCTTCCTCTCCTTTCCTCACTCCTCCGCCCTCATCCCTCCACACACACATCCTCCCTCTTCCCTCCAGTCCGCTCCCTTCTAACCCCTCTCGTCGTTTCTCTTCCCTTAAACTTGCAGCGGCAGATCCGCCAACATGCGCAAGCCATATCATCGTATGGTATTGTTCCGAAAAAGATCAGAAACGCACGCGTCATACATCTCAACAGCTCAGAACATATTGTTGATACAAATGTGGCAGCGCTGACATCTTCCAGATATCTTCGGCTTTTCCCATCGGCCTCGCACCAGCGCGCACGGCGTCCTCTCAAGAACGCTCGCAGATGTTCCTCACGCACCCAACGTCGGCTGCATCAATACGGTGGGGAACTTTTGCTCAGCGTGTCCGTCCGCCGGGGTCAGCCAGAGCGCCCAGTCTTGCAGGATTCTGCAGGGCCAGGGTCGCATTGACCTGGGCTTTGGCGCAGGGTCCTGCAGGATCTTGCAGGATCCTTCGCATTGACCCGGGCTTGGGTACATGGTCTTGCAGGATTCTGCAAGGCCTGACTGGCCCGGATCTGGATTGACCCGGGTCAGATGATCCCCGAGCAGAGGGGGGATTAGGGGGGGGGGCAGGGGGAGCGGGGAAGGCTTCTCAGAAGCACCCCCAGATTCCCAGAAGGCGCGGGCCCCCTCTGCAGATGTGGGGCCAGCGCCTTCCAAAAAGCAGCATCCTTCTGAAAAGCCTTCCCCCCGATCGGCGCGATGCGCGAAACACGTCCCAGCAGACCCCGAGCCTCAGCGTCCCAGCGCGTCCCCCAGCCGCCCACTCCGAAGGCAGCGGAGCGACGCGCTTTTTCTCCGCCTGCGGGGCATGGGGCGTCTCGCCTGGACCGGGGCCGCCGCGGCACGCTGAGCGAGAGTTCCCCGCCGTCGGTGGGCGCGCGGCGCTTCGTGCCGCTCCAGGGCTAGGGCTAAGTCGGTCGGGCACGTCACACTCCCCTCGTGCGACCCGAGGGGCATCAAAAGCGTACGGAGAGGATACGGTGGTGGCGCTGGTTCAGGAATGTGCCCAGGAAGGAGTAAGACCCTGGAGGATGCCGTATCTGATGAGGGCGGCGGCGACATCCATGGCCACCCCACGACTTGTGTGCCACCGACTTTCAGCCCCTGGAATCCTCATCCAACGGCTCCTTCGTCAAAATTCTCACCGTGGACACGGCGGCAAGCACTGAAGAAGGAGGCAAGCAGAAGAAGCAGAAGCGGCAAGCACTGAAGAAGGAGGACGGGCGCCCTCTGCCTGCAGGGCCGTGAGCGCCCCAGCGGACACGGCGGAGAGGGGGGGGGGCGGCCGCGGCGGCAGGGTACGAGGGCCGACCGGGCGCAGCAGCCTGAGCCAGGCCCGAGGAGAGGAGGAGGAGGAGGAGGAGGAGGAGGAGGAGGAGGAGCAGCAGCAGCAGCAGCAGCAGCAGCAGCAGCAGCAGCAGCAGGAGGGCGGAGGAGAAGGAGGAGGAGCACACCTTTTGACCCCGCGGACATGCCGCCGAGGCCGCCGGCACAACCTGCGTTGCTTCGGGGCTGCCAAGAGGTGTCCCTGGCCCACGGTGCCCTTGCCTTTTCACTTCATGTTGGCACGCGGGTCTTCGCAAGGGGCTGCTCTGATGTCCGCGGGGGGGCCTCCCTGGCAATCCTGGGGGCACCTTGGACCAGGGACACCTCTGGCAACACCTCCTCCTCGTCCTCCCTGTCCTCCGCCTCCTCCTCCTCCTCCTCTCCTCCTCCTCCTCCGCCCGCCCCTCCTCCTCCTCCTCCGCCTCCTCCTCCTCCTCCGCCTCCTCCTCCTCCTCCTCCTCCTCCTCCTCCTCCTCCTCCTCCTCCTCCTCCTCCTCCTCCCCCTCCCCCTCCTCCATCTCTGGCAAGACCCGATTTGTTGCACAGGCCCCGGGCAGCCCGACGACGGCGGCACTCGGGCAACAGCGCCCGTGTGGGCGTTCTCGGGGGGAGGGCATTTGGGGACCCTCACGGGGAGCCCGGCAGAGTCTGATGCGGGCCTGATGGGGGGCCGTCACTGGCAGCCTCTCGAGGTCTTCTGGGGTCACCTGGGGGGGTCGCGCTGTGGCCCCCATGGGAGCCCTACCCGGTCTCCCTAAGGGCTTTCCCTGAGGGCTTGTGGGACCACCGTGAGGACCTACTGAGGCCTTCGTGGAAGCCTGAGTAGGGGCCCCTTAGAGGCGTCTGGCGACCCAGGAACCAACCTCAAGTGGGGGGGGGGGGCGGCACGCAGCGAAGCGCGGTCGGGAAGGGGGGTGAGAACACCCACGTTTGGCAGGCACGGCGGCGGAGCGTCATGCGGGGCTGGTGATATGTCCGGGGCCCGCGGGACCCGCAGGACCCCGCAAGGGGTGCGGGGGAGGGCAGCGCGAACCGCCGCGGAGGAACGAGGGGGGCGCGGGCACCTATGAGCGCCACGGGCGGGTTGGGCGCCTGGGTTTGGGACTGCATCTGTTTGAAGGGTTCCTGAGGGCTTGGGAAAGGTTTGAGGAGGGTGCGGAAGGTTTTGGGAAGGCTTGAACGAAGGTTCGGGAGGGTCTTGGGAGAGTTCGGGAGGGTCTGGGGAGGGTTCGGAAGAGTTTGGGAGGGTCTAAGGAGGGTTTGGGAATGCTTGGGGGGCTTTGGGGAGGGTTTGGGAGTCTTGGGAGGGTGTAAGGAGGATTTGGGAGGGTTCACTTTCCTCCCTCCCTCCCTCCCTCCCTCCCTCCCTCCCAGGAGGGCGACTACGTGTTCCGGCAGGGCGACGAGCCGGATTTCCTGTACGCCGCCGCCCAAGCTCAGGGGGGGGGCGGCCTCCTCTTCCTCCTCCTCCTCCCGCTCGCCGCCGAATCCCGCCCCCTGATCGTGTCACGCCATGCTGCCCACAGTTGCACAGAGGTCCTGCGGAGTCTTCGAGGATCTCCTGAGATCTCCAGCGGCCTCCCGCTGTGATGTGATCGGGAGGGGAACTCCCCCCCTCGCCCGATCACGCCCGTCATGGGCTCCTGGTTTGGCCCGATGCCCTGGCGCGATGCTGACTGATCCGAGGCGGCGCAAGGGGGCGTCGGTCAGGGCGACTCGCCCAAGACCGAGCGCCTGATTCTTCACGCTCCGCGTACCCACCAGCCATCGTGGCCCTGCTGCTTCGCTCTGACAGGGCCTGGCACACCTGCGCGCTCGCGAACAAAAAAGTATCCCCACCAGCCGGTCGACGGCGCGCCCCCCCCAGTCGACGGCGCCCTCTTCTGAGCGGCAGCGAGGCCCGCCTCCTGTCAGTTCCTCCTTCCGCTGTCCTCTCGTCGCCTCCCTTTCTTCCCCTGGTGCGCAATTCGCTCGTAGCCCGCTTGCTTCGACCTTTGACGGCGTCCGGTTCCTCCGGTGCGCTCGCGATCAAAAAGTATCCCCACCAGCATGGCACCCCCCCGTAAGCGCCGCGCGGCCCACCCCAGCTTGTCTCACCTCCCGTTGTCCTCTTGTTCTCTCTTGTTGTCTCTCTTTACGTCTTCCTCGGTGCAATGTAGGCTCTGGCTTGCTAGCTCTGGACGGCGCGCGGCCCTTCCGCATGCGCTCGCGAAGAAAAAAATATCCCCACCAGCCGCTGCCCTGTTTTTCCTTAGCTCGTGGCACGGCCTGCCCCTGCTTGCACGGCGTTCGACCCGTCTTCGCGCGCCCGCGTACCAAAAAGCGTATTCCCACCAGCCGGTTCAGAAACGTTGCCCAGAGAGTTGACGGGAAAAGAGACGAAAGGACACAGATGGTGAAGCAAAGAGGGCAACCAGAAGGAACAGAGAGATCTCTGGGAGCAGTGGGGGGTGGCCTCGGAGGGCCTCTTCGAGCCATCCCCGGGGCCCGCAGGGTAGCGAGGGCGGAGGAGGAGGAGGAGGAGGAGGAGGAGGAGGAGGAGAAGGAGGAGGCAAACCGCCTTCTGGAACCCTCGTGGGACGCTCTTGGGGCCGTCTTGGGGCCCTCTTGGGGAGGGCCCTCCTGGGGCTCGCTTGGGGCCCTCTCGGGAGCCCGGAAGGGCCTCCTGAGCCCATCTTGGAGGCCATCGATCAAAAAGGGGGGGTCGGTCCCAAATGTTTCTCCCCCCCACCGGGGGCCAACAAAATCACCATTGGGGGCGCTCTTGGAACCGTCTGTGCGGCCTCGTGGGCACCTACTGGGCCTCTCTTGGGCCATACTGGGGCCATCTTGCTGCTTCAAAAATACATACATCGGAAGCGCAAGGGCGACAAGGCGGCAAACATCAGCTATTGTCCTGCATGTGTGTTCAAGGGTTTTGGCCTCTTGGGGGGTCCCAAGTGTGCCCCGAGGGCACTTGGAACTGTTTTGTGGCCCTCGTTGGGCCTCTTGGAGGTATGTCGGAAGCTATATTGAATCATCGTCGGCAATCGTGAGCCATCTTGGAGGCCATCTTGGAGCATCAGAGGCCTTCTTGGAGCCATCTTGGGCGAAAAAAGACCTTCTAACCCATCGCGACCCGGCCCAAAAAACCTCAGGGAGGGGAGGTGGAGGGTACCCCTTCCCGAAGGGAAGAGGGGTTTGGAAGAGGAAAGAGAGAATTCGTTAGACCACTTTAGTCCAAATGCTGGTGGGATTGGGAACAGGAAACGGCATCAGCGTCAACCTCTCGGATGTCTGCGCGGGTTTCTTGGGCCAGCGTTGGACCTCCATCCCTTGACGGCGCTCCGGGCGCCGCCCCAAGCGGAGGAGGAGGAAGAGGAGGAGGAGGAGGAGGAGGAGGAGGCGGA
>CAUYUJ010019288.1:50000-56400 GCA_963575745.1 Prorocentrum cordatum
CGTCAAGGCATCGACGTGTCGCAGTCACACGAGCGGCACAGAAACCGCGAGTGCGCGACGCACGTGCCGAGGTCGTCGCCAGGGGCTCTGTCTCCGTCGAGACGCTGATGCCCAACTTGTCTCCAGAGCCCGTCGTGGTGGCCACCCTCTATGATGGGGACCTCGCACAGAGTAGGAGGATGAGGACGAAGAGCAAGAAGAGGAGGGAGACGATCACCATGGGGAAGAGTACGCGGAGGAGGAGGAGGAGGAGGAGGAGGAGGAGGAAGGATCAGGAGGATAGGGAATGAGCAGGGCGAGGAGAAGGAGGAGGAGGAGGAGGGACAACTGCAGGGTGAGCAGGACAGAAGGAGAGCCAGGACGAGGAAGGGCAGAAAAAAGGGTGGGCGGAGGAGGAGGAGGAAGAGGAGGAGGAGGAGGAGGAAGAAGATGAGTCTTAGCAGGAAGAGGGGTGCCTGGATAGAGAGACCAAGACCCCCGACGTCATGAATTTGCTCACACCGTGGACCCCCAGAGGTTCTTCTGCATCCTGAAGCCGGACGCCTCCACTCCACCTGGCGACACGAAGTGCGCAAATGTTCGTTTTCATAGATGATACGCCAATATCACCGAGCGCGTTCCGCTACTCGCAGAGTGCCTACTCGCAAACGTCCAACAAAAAACAATGCTGGCCTCGATGTAAGGTGCCGCAAATCCCCCATGGCGGATCCAGCCCTCCTGCGAGCAGTCACTTGGCGAGTAGTGGAACGCGCTTGTCTACAATAGGCACGCCTATGGACTGTCACAGCCTACGGCACGAGCGAGCGAGAGACCCCCAGAGATTTCGACCCGGCCCCCGGGGCCGGCTCCTCATCCTGCGTCGTTTTTAGCTGCGGCCCCCGGGGCCAGAGCCCGCAAGTTGCTTCGAAAATTGGCCGTAGTCACTGGTCCCCCAAACGGTGCTTGCATTTGGGGGGGTTCTTGAATTCGACAAAAAAGGATGTTTGAATTCAAAAATCGGTTTTTTGGTTTGCCTTTTTGAATTCGAAAACCAGCTTTCTGAATTAAAAAATCAGTTGCTTGAATTCAGAAACCAGTTTCGTGAATTCAACAATTTGTCTTCCATCGCTACCATTCCTCAATTCCCTAAGCAGTACTTGCACTTAGGGGTTCTCATTTGTCTTCTCCGCCCTCCTCCTCCCTCCTCCCTCCTGCCTCCTCCGTCGACCTCCTCCCTCCACCCTCCTCCCTCCTCCCTCCTCCTCCTCCGAAGGAAGGAAGGAAGGAAGGAAGGAAGGAAGGAAGGAAGGAACTAGGGCCGTCTGCGGGCCATGCAGCTCCGGTCCCGTCCGTCGCCGCCCCATGCTTCCCAATAGCAGGCCTGTTCTGGGGAAGCGTAAGACTCGAATAAGCCGGCACTCGTGCCTTCCGACGTTTTTTGAAGAGCGCGTCCCAGATTTTGACGGTCCAGTGTTCGTAGAATGTTTGCAGCGGGAGCTCGCGTCAAATTCTAGATTGGGTCTCGTCATTTTTGTGATGGTCCCGTCAGGCCAACCCGAGTCCCCCGTATCCGAGTCTTGCGTCTCACTGGCTGTTTGCGCGGCCAAGCGGCCATGTTCCCGCCCGTCGCCGCCCCGTTCCACCACACCCCCGTGGCATTGCAATCGCGTTGGCCCGTATTGCAATCGGATTGCATTGCAATCGCATTGTTTTGCATGGCTTTTGCATCGTAATTTGCCGCTGCTCTGGGGTCGCGGTCCTCAAGGGACAGGAACTTGACTATGAAGCTATTCTCGCGGATCTCTGGCCCCGGGATGCTTTCCAGCGGCTGCGCTTCGCTGAGAACGTTTTGGGATTGCCGGGTTCGTCCCGAACGGCCACAGGAGAGCCGGCTTACGACCCGTGCATTAATACTCCTTTCTAAGAGAAATATAAACTCTACCCCGCTCCCCCCTCCCGGACTTACCGGCCCCCTTTCGCGTATTGCGTTTTCATAGTTATTCTGCACACTTGTCCATCCGAAATATGAACTCACAATATCCCAGCTAGACCGGTATCGCCACCCCCTCCCATCTTTTGCAAAAAGTGCTATGCGCGCGCACTCGGTCCTCAAAAATCAACCGTTTTTTTACTATTTCCAACAGTGGGACGAAGTACACGCGCGCGCGCGCGTCGTCGCGCGCGCATGCCGAAATCCTTTCAAGAACCTTAGGTGTCGTAAGGGTTTCAAAATCGGGCGCCCTGAAAACATGTAACAACACATTGTTTCGCAACAGGAAGTTCCAAACAAACAACCTGTGCCCACACTCTTGCGAGTTCTGAGGAAAACCATTAGTTTTCAACAGATCCACAAAATGCTACCACACGTTCCCCTCGCGCGCGCATGCCAGAATCATTCGAACCGCTCTTGCGCGCGTGTTGGATTTACGGCAGAGGCTGTTTGGGCCGAGCGGTAGGGGGTCAGACACAATGTATGCAACTGCGCCATCTGGTTTCCTGCTGGTCTCACTCGGGAGGACAGGGCGATGACGGTCCTGCGGCAGGGTTGCCTGCCGACTCCACGGCACGAGTCGGACAATGATCAAGTGTGTGCGTTGTCTCCCTTTCGCCTCTTCCTCCCTCCTCTCCAAAATAGCGCTGGGAGAAAAATATGAAAAAGCTGGCAAAAACGGGACGAAGTGCACGCGCGCGTCGTCGCGTGCGCATGCCGAAATCCTTCTAAAATGTTCGGTTTCGCAGGGATTTCAAACTCGAGTGCCCCGAACATATTTTGACTATCCAGATAGATCCTGTTTTTTCTAGCATCAAGTGTCAAACAAAAACCTGCGCTCGTTTTCCTGCGAATTCTTGCGGAAAAAAACATGATGCGTTTATATATATATACACAAATATATGTATATATATATATATATATATATATATATATATACATATACACTGTATTGATTGAATTCGGCCGAACGGGCCTCTCGCGCCGCATATCGAAATTACTCGAACGCCCTTGCGCGCGTGCTGGGACGGACATGATCCGTTTCAACTAGTATTATGCGGGCCACTCGCGCGTCGGCCGCGCGCGCATGTCGAACCCCCTCCAAATTTTTTACCACCGACGCGAGGACGCCGTCATCGTCGTTGGCGTGATCAGCATCGGCGCCGTAATTGGCCGTGCCGTCGTCGTTGTCAGCATCGTCACCAGCATCGCTGCCATCATCATCGTGACTACCGTCGCCGACACTGCCATGATACTGCGCCCGCCCAATTCGCCGACTGGCACTGGAGTGCCCGCTGGGAAATGCCCCGCGGTCAGCGCCACCGCGGCCGCGTCGATCGCGTCAAACTAGCTGGCCGCTGCGCGTGCGAGCATGCGCGGGCTAGCGCGGCCGCAGAGATGCACCAGCCAACACCCTACACTCATCACAATCGCCGCCGCATGGGTTTCGCAAACCAAGTTACGGGTGGGTGGGTGGGATGCTTGCGCGAGCAATGGAGTTCACAATTCAATGCGAGCAGGTATTATGTTGCACCACATAGAATGCACCACATGCTGCCAACGACCTAGATTACACAGCGTTGTTTGTATCACCTAGACTACACTGCATATATTGAAAGAAAACCAATGTTTTGGCACCACGCTGGACAGCACAGCATTTCGCTAGAGGGTTCCGCCAGTGGTTTGCCCGATCAATAGACAATCCGACAGGGGGGACGGGGAACCCGAGCCCGCGTGGCGCGGTAGCGATCCCGCAGCCGTCCCACCTGAGACTCCTTCAACTGATTTAGGAGTCGTGTTCTCGCCGAAATACCAGCTACATGTGCGCTTCGGACGACCACGATATGTTGTAAAGCATACTGTACGGTGCACGCGGCCGTGCTCTCACCCCTGTCCCAGATAGCCTACCTCCTATTCCTCGACCCACCTCTTCACCTTTGCTGCTATTGGGATGCTTTGCTGGGACGGTTCACGACGCGAAGAGTTCTGGGGAGGAGGAGGAGGAGGAGGAGGAGGAGGAGGAGGAGGAGGAGGTCGAGGCCCGAGGAGAAGGAGGAGGAGGAGGTCGAAGAGGAGGATGAGGAGCGCGAGGACGAGAAGGTCGAGGAGGAGGAGGAGGAGGAGGTCTGGGGAGGAGGAGGTCGAGGAGGAGAACTCCCGCGGGCGCGCACAGGACACCTTCGGCCACGGCCGCCTCCGGCGCCGGGGCGCGTCGGTGAGGGCGCTGGAGGAGCTGTGCTTGCTGCGACTCCCAGCGCTGGACACCGAGGCGGCCCGCCTTCCATGCCTTCCTCCACTTCGTCCTTCCCCTCCTCCTGCTCCTCCCCCTCTCCCCCCTCCCCCTCCGCCACCTCCTAGCCCACTTCGCCCCCCCACTCCTCCCACGTCGGCTCCTTCCCCGCATTCCTCCTCCTCCTCCTCCTCCTCCTCCTCCTCCTCTTCTTCCTTTTCCTCGTCCTCCTCATCCTCGTCCTCTCCTCCTCATCCTCCTTCTCCTCCTCCTCCTCCTGCTCGTCCTACTCCTCCGCCTCATCATCATGATCATCATCAGCACCACCACCGCCATCGTCATCATCATCATCAGCAGCAGCAGCAGTAGCAGCATCATCATCATCAGCAGCAGCATCATCATAATCATCATCATCATCAGCAGCATCATCATCATCATCATAATCATCATCATCAGCAGCAGCAGCATCATCATCATCATCATCATCGTCATCGTCATCGTCATCGTCACCGTCACCATCAACGTCAGCATCATCATCACCTTCAGTCCGTAGCCAAACTGGCTCAAGCCATGTTGGCTCAAGCCAGTTCGAGCTCAAGCTTCGCCTAGGCCCTAGGCCCGATCGACGGCGTATGGGACGGGTGCCGTTCGCGTCCCGGCTGGGCTGCGGGCGCCCGCGCTGCCGCGGACCGCCTGGTCGCCAAGCTGCAGCGGCAGGCTGAGGTCGCAGGTCGCCTTCGCACGGAGGCCGAGGGGGCGCTTTCCACCCTCATCGGCCATGGCGAGGTTGCTGCTTGGGCACGCTGTATGCTGCCCGCCTTGGACGCCTTGGTTGCGGGGCTGGCGCCGTCATGGCTGGACAAGATGCGTCGCAACGTTGGGCTACACTCGGCCGATCCTGGGGCGCAGCTGCTTGTTGCGGAAGCGGCGGCGCTCAGGGCAGCGCAGCATGGGCCACGGTTGAAAAGCGGCGCGCTGGCGCCGCAGTCGGTGAAGAGCGTCTTCGTATGCGACGGGGACCCCCTCATCACGATGGTGGCGGAGGTCGAGGGCCAACCGCTGGCGGTGGACGTGGCTGCTGTGTGCGATCTCCGGGCTGTGCAGCTCACGTTCCCAAAGAACGTCGACGAGCCGATCTTCGTGCCTGTTGCTGGCAGTTGAGAGGCGCTGCCGCCACGTCGAGGCCTCACGTGCACGTGCGGTGCCGTGGCTTTTGCCAGCTGTGCGAGGGCGTTGCAGAACGACGGCTTGCCGCTGGCGCCAGCCGAGAGGCCCGTGTGCGGGGCCCACCCACCGCGACATGGTGTATGTTGAGGTTGGGCGTGGAGCTGCTGCAGGCGATCACCACGTGCATGAGCAGCTCGTTGGCCAGCGGAGCGCAGAGGACGTGAAGTTCATGCTGCGCTCCGCCATCTCTAGCAACACGAAGGTGGCCGTGCTGGAGGACTGCCACGTGGCCGCTGGGGTGGCCTCGGACCGCCACCTTGGCACCGTCTTCTCGGTTGGATGGGGCCAAGATCGGTGTGAACGACGGCCGTCGTTTACCTCATGCTGACGGACGACCGTGGGTGGGCCCCTACGCACTCGCGCAAGGAATAGTTCAAGGAGGTGGCGGACGAGGTTGAGGGCACGACGGGATCTTGCAGCTGCCGTGCGGTTCGCATTCCCTTTACGACGTTGGAGTGTCCTACCTCGGCCCCTCATTCTTGCTCGAGCGCGTGGAGGTGATCTTCTTCCCCACGGCCTGCGCATTCAGGCCCGCGCTGGTCTCGCCAACCAGGACGGTGTGTGTGGGCAGCGTTCTTCTGTCAATGTTCAAATCCTCCTCCTCATCATCATCATCATCAGCATCATCATCATCCTCGTCCTCATCCTCATCCTCTTCCTCTTCCTCTTCCTCCTGCTCCCCCCCTCCACATGCTCATCCTCATCACCAGCATCAGCATCACCGTCGCCATCAGCATTGCCATATCCACCACGAACCACCCACCATTCATCAGCATCACCGCCACAATAAGCATCACGGTTATCATCAGCAGCATCATCATGTTCCTCGATCCCCCTCGTTATCATCACTACCATCCTCATCACCACCATCATCATCACCCATCGACCTTTCTCCGGCCGCGGAGGAGGAGGAGGAGGAGAAGGAGGAGGGGGAGGAGGAGGGCGACGAAAGGAGGAGCGGAGGGAGGACGAGA
>CAUYUJ010019288.1:56500-134000 GCA_963575745.1 Prorocentrum cordatum
GGAGGAGGAGGAGGAGTAGTGGCCCCTGGCCCCCCCTCCCCCCCTCTGTGCGCGCCGTCGAGAGGTCGCCCGAGGGGTCCCCAGGTCTTGGGGCGGCCGCCCCGAGCAGCGGGCGCGAAGAGTGCCGCGGCCCGCCGGCGGCCCGCGAGGCGCGGCCCTCTTGGGCGCCCGGCGGTGCTGGTGGCGACGGGTGCCGCAAGCCCGCCAGCTTGGGGCGGCTGCCTGGCCTGGCGCACCTGTCCGTCCTGGTGAGCGTGATGCTGGTGGTCGTCCTCTGCTGATGGGCCAAGGTTCCAGCACCACCGCCAGGTGGGAAGGGGGGAGGGTGTGGAGGAAGGTATTTTTTTCTTCTCCTCATTCTCCTTTTTGCTCCTCCTCCTCTTCCCCCCTCCTCTCTTCCTCCTCCTCCTCCTCCTCCTCCTCCTCCTCCTCCTCCCTTCTCCCTTCCCCTCCTCTCTCCTCCATCTTCCCTTCTCCCTCCTCGCTCTCCTTCCTCTCTCCCTCTCCTCTTTCTCCTACCTGTGTGGTGGTGGTGGTGGTGGTGGTGGTGGTGGAAAATCGGCCCATCATCTTCACCTTCGTGGAGATGCTCGCGGCCGTGGTGTACCCTGTCGTGGAGGTCACGACCTCCGTCTCCAGGAGCCTGGCCGACACCGCCGACGAGGCCGCCGGCCTCTCCATGGGCGCCGTGCACCTCGGCTGGGCAGCGCGGGATAAGCTCCTGGAGCTCCAGGATCCGAGGGTGTAAAACAGGGACTTTTTGCGTCGGCGGCTAGGCAGAGGGACTGCGCTGGCGAGTGGAGCGAAACGGGGCAACGTTAGGCGAATTCAGCCACCACGCAGGAGGGGGGAGGGACGAGGCGACGGCCGAGGCGAGGGGAGAGGCGGGAGCCGGGCCTGCTCAGAACAGACCCAGGCGCGTGGGGGGGCCGGCGCGGCGGGGGGGCCAGCGGCGGCAGCGGGGCTGTGGAGCCGCACAGGCACAAGTACATGTCGATCTCCAGGAAGAAGGGCATGCCGCCGCGCCGCTCATTCCGACGCGCGGTCCTGCGTCTTGGGGAGGGCGCCGCGGCCACCACGGCAGGCTCCGCCTGGGGCGCGGCGGGTTTGCCGTGGGGTTTGCCGCGGTGCCAGCTTCGTCTGGTGAGGCGGCGGTGCGCAGGGCTTGCCGTGGGTCTGCCGTGGTGTCGGCGCCGTCCGTTTGGGCGCGACGAGAACAAGCGGCGCGGCGACAGATGGGAAACGAAGGGGAAGACCACATTCCAGGAAGTATATTAAAATATTGGGGGAATCCTGGAATGTGTGTTTCGCTATTTGTGCATCCCTGGGCGCCTTTGCAGGACGGGATCAGGGAGTCGAAGGTCCAGCTGCTGGGGGCGCAGCAGACCCTGCAGGATATGTACCCAGCGCTCCACGAGGCCGATCCCGCTCTGGCCTCGCGGATGCAGGGCGTGCTGGACGCGCTCGGGGTCGTCGTCATGTCGCAGACCGGCCAGAACATCACGGTGCCTTTCTTCTGGGGGAGCAAGAAATGGCATAAACATGCAAATTCGGAGCTCCGCGCGGATTCCTCGGATCGGCGCTGGACCACCCTCTCTGGCGCGCGGAGCGCGCAAGGGGCGGCGCCAGAGGCGCCGCCAGGGGGCTCCAGCGCCGATCCGAGAAATCTGCGCGGACCTCTGAGTTTCTATGTTTATGTCATTGCTTCTTCCTCCATCTTCGGAGCTGACATGGACCTCGAGCAGTTGAGCGAGTCCCTTGGACAGGCAGAGGGCTTCGCTGTCATGTGCATCCAGGCTGCTGCCGACCTGCGAGTCAGGGTGTACGGGGCCGCCTCCTGGATGGACTACGCGGCCGGAAGCGTCCTCCCGTCCTCCATGGTGGCTGGCACGCTGTCGCTGGCCGTGGCGATCGCCCTGGTGGTGCTGACGCTGCAGAGCTGGCGGAGATCCCGCCATCAGCTCGCATCCGGCGGCTTGCGCAGCACCCCCCAGTGGCAGCCGGAAGCATTTGGCCCCGTCAGGGCGCCTGCCCTCCCAGGCCTCATGGCTAGCTCGGTGGCGCTCGCGTTCGGCACTGTGTACCTGCTGCTCTTCTTCGCCATCGAGGTCGGGGGCGAAGAGAGGGCGGGATGGCAAGGCTCGTTGATGCGCACATGCACCCCCAGAAGTATCCGCAGAAGGCGCCCATACTTAGGAAGCCCAGGGTTCGCCAGGGACTGGCCTCCCCCCAAACCAACGAAAGCTCTTCCATAACCCTCCCGGAACCCTCCCGGAACTCTGCCCGGAGGGGTTTCCGAGGGTTTCGGGAGATTTTCGGTCATTTTCAAAAAAAGCCAGTCCCTAGCAAGCCCTGGATTTTCTAAGCCTATACACCACCACCATGCCTGGCCAGGAGAGCGCATTGCACTGTGCCGGAGCCCGATGGCCCTGGCCAGGCGCGGTGGCTGTCCGCGACGGGGGCCGATGTGGGGCTGTCGGCGGGGGTGACGCCCCCCCCGACGCTTCTTCTCACCACCCGCCAGACCACCCCAAGCCAACCCGAAGGCCTCAGTTTGCATTCCATTTTCAGTTGGGGGGGGTGGGGGAGCATGGAAAAAACACACATGAAGCCCGTACCCCCCCCAAACCCGAAATTCGGGTCTTCGGGTTGGGTTGGGGTGGTCTGGTAGGTAGTCATCTTAAGAAGCTCGGAGTATGCACCGCCGCCGTGCCTGGCCAGGAGGGCGTATTGCACTGCGCCGGAGCCCAGGATGGCCCCGGCCAGGCGTGGCGGTGGCGTGCATGTGCCTCGTGCGGCAGAGCGCGCCTGCAGCCCTAATGCGGGCCTCCACCGCTCCCCAGGGTTAAGTCTGGCCTGGCCCTCTACAGGAGGAGTAGTCAAAACTCGTCGACAAATAATCAGGGGACGATTTTTGGAATATTATTGTTTTTTGTTTGGGGGGGTACTTTTTTGGTATCTTGCATGTTTCGTCCGAAATCCGCCTGTCTGGGGGACACGGCCGACCTAACCCCAGGTGCAGCTCAGGGCGGTCTCCACACCGCCGTGCCGCCTCCTGCGGGTCGGGGTGTTGAGCCCCCTTGCCTTGGACTGCGTTGGGGTGCCTTTGGTGCCAGCACTGTCTGCCTCTGGGAGCTGGCTCGGGGGGTGGCATCGATTTAAAGTCGCCCATTCGTGTACTCGCCGATAGTGGCGTGGGTGCCAGAACCGTGCCCAGACGCCAGCCGCTTCGCTGTTGAGGGCCTATCGGTAATACATTGGCGCTCACAGGTCGATGCAGACTTCCTTCTGCCAGTCTCCTCTGTCTGACTCTCACGAGGTTCCCTGGATAGGGATCTACACCTTCGGGCTTCCGAACAGGGATTTCTTGTGGGATCAGATCATCAATCTGGCCATTGCGGTGGGTGTGAAGAAATTGTTGCTTGACAAGTTGGTCGGGTGGCGTATGACGAGGCAAGGGTTCGTGACCCATTGGTGCGAATTCGCATGGTATCGAAGAAGCCTACGGCGAATCACCGCCGCCCCCTGCCTTTTAGGATACGTCTATGTAGCCAAACGTTTGGGCAAAGTTTGGCCACGCTATTGGACCATGCGTGAACGTGGGGAAGGAAGAGGAGAATCAGGAGAGGGAGGAAAATGGAGGAAGAGAAGGATGAGGCGACCTCTTGGGAGCCTTCTCCTGGAGGTCTCTTGGATGCCTCTTGGGGGCCTCCTTGGGCCTTTTGAGGGCCTTCGGGGGCTTCTTGGGGGCCTCTTTGGCGGTCTTACGGCGTTCCTGGCCCGTCTGATGTCGCCTTGGGAGCCTCTCTGGGCGTTCTTGGGGCCCTCTTGGGGCGCTTCACGATCAATGATTGTGGCCTCTTCGGGCCTTCCTGGAGGACCTCTTGGAGGCCTCTTGGGCAGTGTTAGAGGCCTCTTGGGCACTTCTTGGGCCGTCTTGGGCTCTCTTGGACCATCTTGGCGATCTTGGAGGCACCTTGGGACCGTCTTGGAGGCCATCTTAGGGCTATCTTTGGCTCTCTTGGGGCCATCTTGCCCTTCTTGGAGGCATCTTGGAGGATATCTTGGGCCATCTTGACCGTCTTGGAGGCCAACGGAGTTGGGTTTTTACGAGGCTTTCTGCAGCTTTCAGGGTGACCGGCGGGCTGGGCCGAAGACCTATTGGGAGCCTAAGCTAATCAGAAACCACCCAGACGTCCAGCACGCCAGGCACCCTTGTGGTGAGCCGCAGGGGGCGGCGGATCGAAGTCGCCTGCGGCGAATCACCGCCGTCCACTGCCTTTTTGGATGCGCCTATGTGGCCAAATGTTTGGGCAAAGTTTGGCCGCGCTATTGGACCGTGCGTTCCCCCAGCCGTTGTGGAAGCCCTTCGGGGAACATGTGGGGGAGGAAGAGGAGGATCAGGAGAGGGAGGAAAAATGAAGATGAGGAGACGGATGAGGAGATCTCTTGGGAGTTTCCTGGGGGCCTCTTGGGGGCCTCCTTGGGCCTCTTGGGGCCTTCGGGGGCTTCTTGGGGGCCTCTTTGGCGGTCTTACTGCGTTCCTGGCCCGTCTGACGCCGTCGGACGCCGTCTTGGGAGCCTCTCTCGGCCGTCTTGGGGCCCTCTTGGGGCGCTTCAGGGTCGTCTTGACGGCCTTCTTGGGCGTTTTGGTTGAGGCCTCTTGGGCTCTCTTGGGGCCCTTTGGAGGCCGTCTTGGGAGCCTCTTGGGCCGTCCTGGGGCCATCTTGGAGGCCTCTCGGGTGATCTTTGGGCAATCTGTGATGCCTCTTGAACGATCATGGGGAGATCTTGGGCAGCTCTTGGGCCGTCGTGGAGGCCTCTTGGGGCCCTCTTGGGCCGTATTGGGTCTTCTTGGAGGCATTGTGTGTCTTCTTGGTGGCTTCTTGGGCGGGCTTGAAGGCATTTTGCGGCCATCTTTTGGCTTTCTAGGTGCCATCTCAATTCGCTGTCTTGGAGGCCATCTTGGCCGTCTTGGAGGCTATCTTTGCCGTCCTGGAGGCATCTTGGAGGCCATCTTGGCCGTCTTGGGAGCGATCTGACCGATGAGAGGTGGATTTTGTGCAGCTCTCCGGGTGGCCGGCGGGTTGGGCGGAAGCCTCAGGAGTTCTTTAGACAAGAACCAGCAACCTCCCAGACGTTTGGCGCGCCGTGCACCCTGTGGCAAGACC
The DNA here is from genome assembly GCA_963575745.1 of Prorocentrum cordatum. Taxonomy (NCBI): domain Eukaryota; class Dinophyceae; order Prorocentrales; family Prorocentraceae; genus Prorocentrum; species Prorocentrum cordatum. The sequence goes on from CAUYUJ010019288.1 coordinate 61,672, forward strand.
ACAGGGGTTGGCAGATCGAAGACACCTACGGCGAACCACCGCCGCCCACTGCCTTTTTGGAAGCGCCTGCGTGGCCGAAAGTTGGGTTTGAGCTTGGCCAAGCTATCGGGGAGAGGCCCCTCGTGAGAACACCGGGGCCCCTCAGGCGAACAGCCGAAGTCCGTCCCACGAACGCTCCGACGAACAGCGAAGTCCGTCAGGCGAACAGCCTGGGGTCCGTCAGGCGAACAGCCCCGGAGACGTCCGGCGAACAGCCCCGGAGACGTCTCGCGAACAGCCCCGGAACGCGCAGGCGAACAGCCCCTGAACGGCGAGGGCCGCTCACCCTCCTCCTCCTCCTCCTCAGACCCCCAACCCTGACCCTAAACCCTAACCCTAAACCCAAACCCTAAACCCGAACCCTGAACCCAAAACCCTGAAACCTAACCCGAAACCTAATCCAGAACCCTAACCGTGACCCCATTAACCCTAATCCTAACCCTAACCCCTAAGCCCTAGCCCTAATCCAGAGACCGACGGACAACCACAAGTTTCCACTCCAAACTCCCCAGAATGTTCTGGACATCGCGTCCACGTGACCCCTCTCCGAACAACTCGGAGAATTCTCGTACCCCCGCGACGACGACGCCGACCACGACGTCGACGACGACGAATACGACGTCGACGACGACGAGCTAACCCTAAACCCTAACCCTAAAACCTAAATCCTAACCCGAACCCTAAACCCTTTTCCCTAACCCTAACTAAACCCTAACCTAGAACCCTAACCCTAAACCCTAACCCTAGACCCTAGACCCTAACCCTAAACCCTAACCCTAACCCTAGCCCGAACGCTAAACCCTAACCCTAAACCCTAACCCTAAACCCTAACCCGAACACTAATGCCTAACCCTAACCCTAAACCCTAAACCCTAACCCTAAACCCTAACCCTAACCCTAACCCTAAACCGAACCCTAATCCAGAACCCTAACCGTGACCCCCTAACCCTAACCCTAACCCTAACGACGACGACGACAACGAACGACGAAGTTTCCACTCCAGACTCCCCAGCATGTTCTGGACATCGCGTCCCCGAGGCCCCTCCCCGAACAACTCGGGGAATTCTCGTGCCCCCACGACGACGACGACGCCGACCGCGACGTCGACGACGACGAATACGACGACGACGACGAGCTAACCCTAAACCCTAACCCTAAACCCAAATCCTAACCCGAACCCTAAACCCTAAACCCTAACCCTAAACCTAACCCGGAACCCTAACCCTGAACCCTAACCCTAAACCCTAACCCTAAACCCTAACCCCAAACCGTAACCCTGAACCCTAACCCGAACACTAAATCCTAACCCTAAACCCTAAACCCAAAACCTTAACCCTTACCCTAAACCCTAACCCTAACCCTAAACCTAACTCTAACATTAAAACCTACCCCCCCCCAACCCTGACCCTAAGCCCTAACCCCAAACCCTAACCCCATCCCTAAACCCTAACCCTAAACGTAACCCTAAACGAACCCTAATCCAGAACCCTAACCGTGACCCCCTAACCCTAACCCTAACCCTAACGACGACGACGACGAAGAAGTTTCCACTCCAGACTCCCCAGGATGTTCTGGACATCGCGTCCCCGAGGCCCCTCCCCGAACAACTCGGGGAATTCTCGTGCCCCCACGACGACGACGACGCCGACCGCGACGTCGACGACGACGAATGCGACGTCGACAACGACGAGCTAAGCTAACCCTAAACCCTAACCCTAACACCTAAATCCTAACCCGAACCCCAAACCCTAAACCCTAACCCTAAGCCTAACCCAGAACCCTAACCCTAAACCCTAACCCTAAACCCTAACCCTAAACCCTAACCCTAACCCTAACCCTAATCCCTAACCCGAACACTAAACCCTAACCCTAAATCTTTAATCCTTATAATTATTGAAACCTTAAGTCCGCTAAACCGGCCGCTATGCATCCCCCCCTCCATCCCTTGCAAAAAATAGTATTTCCTGATCATGCGCTCAGAAAGCCATATTTTTACAGTCTATTGTGCCCGGCCCGGGTCGCAACCCGGGCCTTTCCATTGCAACAAATATTATATCCTGATCATGCGATCAGAAAACCATATTTTTTACAATGCAAAGTGCCCGGCCGTGGTTCGCGACCCCGCATGTAAACCGGGGTTTTCTATTGCAAAAAATGATATAAACTTAACATTCTGCTCTTGCAAGATGTGTCCATGCTCATATTCCATTGCAAAAAATACGACAAAGTGCACACGCGCGCGGCGGCCGCGCGATCATGGCGAAATCTTTTGAAACACAATGTGTTTTCAATGTTTTTCAGAAGCGATATCAGCAAAACATATGAAAACATATGGTTTTCTCATACCACAATTGTGCAGGATCGCTCTCCGCGTGCATCCTGAATCATTGACGAACCAAGATCTCAGCGGCTCCCAATGCCTCAAGGGGCGCCAGGGGCGCAGGGGCTCTCAAGGGCTATCGGAGGCTCCCAGGGGCTCCCGCGGCCGGTGCAAGGGGTTCCTGTGTTACAAGGGGCTCTTACAGGTTCCCAGGGGGGCTCCCAGGAGCTCTTAGAGGTTTCGAAGCTGGGGCTCTAGTGGGCTGGATCGCCCTCCGCGTGCATCCTGAACTATTGAAGAACCAGAGGGCCCAATGATTCCAAGGGGCGCCAGGGGCGCAGGGGCGCAGGGGCTCTCAGGGGCTATCGGAGGCTCCCAAGGGCTCCCGCGGCCGGTGCAAGGGGTTCCTGTGTTCAAGGGGCTCTCACAGGTTTCCGGGGGGGCTCCCAGGAGCTCCTAGAGGCTTCGAAGCTGGGGCTTTAATGGGCTCAAATGGGTTCGCAGGGGCTTCAGTGGCTCTCAAGGATTCCTGGAGGCTCCCAGGGGCTATCGCGGTCGGGTCCGGGGCTCTCTGTGTTCGATGGGGCTTTCAGAGGCTCCCATGGGGGATTTCCAGGAACTCCCAGATGTTCCCAAGGCCTCCCCTGTGCTTAATGTGTTTCAGGGGTTTCCAGGGGCTCTCAGGGGCTCTCAGGGGCATCGTGTATTACAACGAGCATACTTGGTGCTACAGCCACGGTATAACATGAGAGGAGAGATGATCTTTATGTGGGGGTGGAGATGCGGGGGGGATTGATAGCCACCGCAGGTGAGTGCCTATGCAGGTAGGTATTCCTGGCCTTGCCCTGTTAGACCCTAAACCCTAACCCTAAACCCAAAACCCTAACCCTTACCCTAAACCCTAACCCTAAACCTAACTCTAACATTAAAACCTAACCCCCCCAACCCTGACCCTAAACCCTAACCCCAAACCTTAACCCTAAACCCTAAACCCTAACCCTGAACCCTAACCCTAACCCTAAACCGAACCCTACTCCAGAACCCTAACCGTGACCCCCTAACCCTAACCCTAACCCTAACGACGACGACGACAACGACGACGTTTCCACTCCAGACTCCCCAGCATGTTCTGGACATCGCGTCCCCGAAGCCCCTCCCCGAACAACTCGGGGAATTCTCGTGCCCCCACGACGACGACGACGCCGACCGCGACGTCGACGACGACGAATACGACGTCGACGACGACGAGCTAACCCTAAACCCTAACCCTAAAACCTGAATCCAAACCCGAACCCTAAACCCTAAACCCTAACTCTAAACCTAACCCAGAACCCTCACCCTAACCCCTAACCCTAAACCTAAACCCTAACCCTAATCCCTAACCCTAAACCCTAACCCTAATCCCTAACCCGAACGCTAATCCCTAACCCTAACCCTAACCCTAAACCTAACTCTAACATTAAAACCTACCCCCCCCAACCCTGACCCTAAACCCTAACCCCAAACCCGAACCCTAAACCTAACCCTAAACGAACCCTAATTCCCTAACCCTAACCCTAACGACGACGACGACGAAGAAGTTTCCACTCCAGACTCCCCAGACTGTTCTGGACATCGCGTCCCCGAGGCTCCTCCCCGAACAACTCGGGGAATTCTCGTGCCCCCACGACGACGACGACGCCGACCGCGACGTCGACGACGACGAATACGATGTCGACAACGACGAGCTAACCTTAAATTTCTAATCATATAATTATTAAGCCCTATTGCCATGAAACCGGTCACCATGCAACCCGGCCTCATCTATTGCAAAAAAATAGCATTTCCTGAGCATGCGTGCAGAATCTCTTGTATTTTACACTACAAAGTGCCCGGTCCCCGTTGCGAGCCCGGTCCATCTACTGCAAAAAATAGTATTTCCTGAGCATGCGCGCAGACTCTCTTGTATTTTACAATATAAAGTGCCCGGCCCCCGTTGCGACCCCGTTAAGTAAACCGGCTCCATCTACTGCAAAACATAGCATTTGCTGATCCTGAGCATGCTCCATCCTGAGCATGCGTGCAGGATCTCTTGTATTTTACAATACAAAATGCGACCCCCTTATGTACACCGGCTCCATCTCCTGCACAACCTCGCGCTTTCTGCGCATGCGTGCAGAATCTTTAGCCCGTTAGAGCACTCGCGTGCCAACTGGATCGCACATCCGTCGTCGCCGTCGTCGTCGTCGTCGTCGTCGTCGTCGACGTTGCACTCGCTGTGGTTCTACCGAGGGGAGAGATGATCTTTATGGTGGGGTGGCTTGCGGGTGGGACTGACGGCCACCGCAGGAGGGTTCGCGGTCAAGGTGTGCTCGTGGCCGCGCCTAGTAGATTCTTAATGTTATCATTATTAAATTTCAATTATTGCAAACGCGGCCGTTATGCAAACCGGCTCCACCTACTGCAAAAAATTGCATGTCCTGCGCATGCGTGCAGAATCTCTTGTAATTTACATTACAAAGTGCCCAGTCCCCGTCGCGAGCCCGCCCCATCCACTGCAAAAAATAGCATTTCCTGCGCATGCGTGCAGAATCCCTTGTATTTTTTACAGCACAAAGTGCCCAGCCCCCGTTGCAACCCCGTTATGTAAACCCGCTCCATTTACTGCAAAAAGTATCATTTCCTGATTCTGAGCATGCTCCATCCTGAGCATGCGTGCAGAATCTTTTGTATTTACACTACAGAATGCGACCCCCTTCTGTACACCGCCTCCATCGCCTGGACAACCTCCCGCTTCCTGCGCATGCGTGCAGAATCTTTAGCCCGTTAGAGCACTCGCGTGCCAACTGGATCGCACACCCGTCGTCGCCGTCGTCGTCGTCGTCGCCGTCGTCGACGTTGCACTCGCTGTGGTTCTACCGAGGGAAGAGATGATCTTTATGGTGGGGTGGCGTTCGGGTGGGAGTGACGGCCACCGCAGGTGGGTTCGCGGTCCAGGTGTACTCGTGGCCACGCCTAGTAGACCCTAACCCTAAAACCTAAATCCTAACCCGAACCCTAAACCCTAAACCTTAACCCTAAACCTAACCCAGAACCCTAACCCTAAGTCTCTAATTATATAATTATTTAACCCTGACTTCTACAAAACCGCTTGTAATGCAAACCGACTCCATCTACTGCAAAAAATAACATTTCCTGAGCATGCGTGCAGAATCTCGTGTATTTTACATTACAAAGTGCCCAGTCCCCGTTGCGACCCCGCTCCATCTACGGCAAAAAATAGCATTTCCTGAGCATGCGTGCAGAATCTCTTGTATTTTACAATACAAAGTGCGACCCCGTTATGTAAACCGGCTCCATCTACTGCAAAAAATAGCTTTGCTGAGCATGCGTGCAGAATCTTTTGTATTTTACATTACAAAGTGCCCAGTCCCGTTTGCGACCCGATCTATCTATTCAGCAAAATAGCATGTGCTGCGCATGCGTGCAGAATCTCTCCCGCCCGACCCGACTCTTCCCGCCCGTTAGAGCACTCGCGTGCCAACTGGATCGCACATCCGTCGTCGCCGTCGTCGTTGTCCTCGTCGTCGACGCTGTCTTCGATGTGGTTTTAACGAGGGGAGAGATGATCTTTATGGTGGGGTGGCTTGCGGGTGGGAGTGACGGCCACCGCAGGTGGGTTCGCGGTCCAGGTGTACTCGTGGCCACGCCTAGTAGACCCTAGCCCTAAACCCTAACCCTAACCCTAACCCTAAACCCTGACCCTAAACCGTAACCTTAATCCCTAACCCGAACACTAAACCCTAACCCTAAACCCGAACCCTAAACCCAAACCGCTAACCCTCACCCTAAACCCCAACCCTAAACCTAACTCTAATTTTCAAACCTAACCCCCCAACCCTGACCTTAAACCCTAACCCCAAACCCTAGCCTTAAATAAATTTTTTGATTAATTAAACCCTAATTACCCAGACCCCATGCGTCCCAACTGTGATCCAACTTCCTGGGTCGAGCCTGCTATGGGGATCTTTACGACCCGCTATGTAAACCGCCCACAATCTCATGCAACAAATAATATTTCCTCATCATGCCTGCTCCCAGGCGCACTCCTGGATCGAACCTGCTATAGGGATCTCTGCGACCCGCTATGTAAACCTTCACAATCCTATGCAACACATATTATTTCCTCATCATGCCTGCTCCCAGGCGCACTCCTGGATCGAGCCTGCGATGGGGATCTTTACGACCCGCTATGTAAACCACCCACAATCCTATGCGCCACTCTTATGTAAACCAGCTCCGTCTACTGCAACAAATATCACTTTCTTCGCATGCGTGCAGTATCTCTTGTATTTAACAATACAAAGTGCCTTCCGTTGCGACCCGATCCACCGATTCTACCGCCTAGCGTTTCCTGCGTATGCGTGCAGAACCTCTTCCGCCCGACCCGACTCGTCCCGCCCGTTACAGCACTCGCGTGCCAACTGGATCGCACATCCGTCGTCGCCGTCGTCGTTGTCCTCGTCGTCGACGCTGTATTCGATGCGGTTCTCACGAGGGGAGAGATGATCTTTATGGTGGGGTGGCTTGCGGGTGGGATTGACGGCCGCCGCAGGTGGGTTCGTGGGCAAGTTGTAATCGTGGCCAAGCCTGTTAGACCCTAACCCTAAACCCTAACCGTAACCCTAAACCGAACCCTACTCCAGAACCCTAACCGTGACCCCCTAACCCTAACCCTAACCCTAACCCTAACCCGAACGACGACGACAACGACGAAGTTTCCACTCCAGACCCCCCAGCATGTTCTGGACATCGCGTCCCCGAGGCCCCTCCCCGAACAACTCGGGGAATTCTCGTGCCCCCACGACGACGACGCCGCCGACCGCGACGTCGACGAGGGCGACTACGACGTCGACAACGACGAGCTAACCCTAAATCTCTAATCTCTATAATTATTAAACTCTAAATCCTTCCAAACCGGCCGCTATGCAGGTCGGCGTCTATCCCTGGCAACAAATATTATTTCCTGATCATGCGATCAGAAAACCTTATTTTTTACAATGCATTCTGCCCGGCCCCGGTCGCGACCCGGGCTCATCCATTGCAGAAAATACTATATCCTGATCATGCGATCAGAAAACCTTTTGTTTACAATACAAAGTGCCCGACCCGGTTCGCGGCCCCGGATGTAACCCGGGTTTTTATATGGGAAAAATAATATAAACTCAACATCCTGCTCTTGCAAGATGTGTCCATGGTCTTAAGCGATAGCAGAACATACGACAAATTGCACACGCGCGCGGCGGCCCCGTATGCGTACCGGAGTTTTATATTGTAGAACATTTTACAAACTGAAGATTCTGCTCTTGCAAGATGTGTGCATGGTAATATTCCATTGCAAAAAATATGACAAAGTGCACAAGCGCGCGGCGGCCGCGCCATCATGGCCAACTCCTTTGGAAATTTCAATGTTTTCAGCGCTGGTGCTGTGCGACAGCCACGCTCGAGGCTGCGGTTATCCAGATGTTGTGGAACTCGCCTTTGTGCTAATCTATGTTATGCTTGCATAGCATACGAGAGGCGTTGCATAGCAAAACACGTTGAGGTCGGGCGAACCCTAGAGTCCGCCCGACCCGAACCGACCCGCTTGTTAGGGTTCACGCGTGTCAAGTGTATACGCACCATACTTTAATGTCCCGCCCGCCCGACCCGACCCGCCCGTTAGGGTCCGCCCGACCCGACCCCACCCGCCCGTTAGGGTCCGCCCGCCCGACCCGACCCGACCCGCCCGTCAGGGTTCACGCGTGTCAAGTGCACACGCACCATACTTTAATGTCCCGCCCGCCCGACCCGACCCGCCCGCTAGGGTCCGCCCGACCCGACCCGACCCGCCCGTTAGGGTCCGCCCGCCCGACCCGACCCGCCCGTTAGGGTTCACGCGTGTCAAGTGTACACGCACCATACTTGAATGTCCCGCCCTCCCGACCCGACCCGCCCGTTAGGGTCCGCCCGACCTGACCCGACCCGCCCGTTAGGGTCCGCCCGCCCGACCCGACCCGACCCGCCCGTTAGGGTCTCCCGCGCGCGCGCGCGGCCGCCGCCTCTTTGCTAAGCGCTTGCTCCCAGGCTTGCTACGGCATGCTATGCTATGCTACAGCCACGGTGTAACCTGAGAGGAGAGATGATCTTTATGTGGGGGTGGAGATGCGAGGGGGATTGATAGCCACCGCAGGTGGGTGCCTATGCAGGTAGGTCTTCTTGGCCTTGCCCTGTTAGACCCTAACCCTCTACCTAAATCCTAACCCGAACCCTAAACCCTAAACCCTAACTCTAAACCTAACCCAGAACCTTAACCCTAACTTCTAACCCTAAACCCTAACCCTAAACCCTGACCTTAAACCGTAACCCTAATCCTAGCCCGAACACTTAACCCTAACCCTTACCCTAAACCCTAACCCTAACCCTAAACCTAACTCTAACATTACCCCCCCCCCCCCAGCCCTGACCCTAACCCCAAACCCCAAACCCTAACCCTAAACCCTAAACCCGAACCCTAACCTGACCTTCAAACGAACCCTAATCCAAAACCCTAGCCGTGACCCCCTAACCCTAACCCTAATCCTAACGACGACGACGACGAAGAAGTTTCCACCCCAGACTCCCCAGAATGTTTTGGACATCGCGTCCCCGAGGCCCCTCCCCGAACAACTCGGGGAATTTTCGTGCCCCCGCGACGACGACGACGCAAACCGCGACGTCGACGACGACGAATACGACGTCGACAACGACGAGCTAACCCTAAACCCTAACTCTAAAACCCAATAAGTCCTAAGTCGAATCCTAAACCTTAAGTCTCTAATCCTATAATTATTAAACCCTGATTGCAAAAGCGGCCCGTATGCAATCCCGCTCCATCTATTATAAAAAATAGCATTTCCTGAGCATGCGTGCAGATTTTTTTAAAACAGCACAAAGTGCCCAGTCCCCGTCGCGACCCGGCCCCATCTACTGCAAAAAATAGGATTTGCTGCGCATGCGTGCAGAATCTAATATTTTTCACAACACAAAGTGCCCAGTCCCCGTCGCGACCCCGCCCCACGTATTGCAAAATTATTTTTCCCAACCATCCTGTGGTGTTGGGTCCTCGTTTTGAAGAGACGTCGCCCCGCGTTCCTTCCTTCCTTCCCGCTGCCCCCTCCCTCCTCCCATCTTCATCATCATCGTCATCATCCCCATCATCGTCATCGTCATCATCATCTGTCGTCATCATCATTATCACCACCCATGTCGGCACACCCCTCACACGTTTCGTGACCCCATAGGGAGCTCCACCGAAGGTCCCAGTGCGTGTGCCCGCATGCGTCCCGCACACTCATTTCGGCACACCCCTCACACGCTTCGTGGCCCCATAGGGAGCTCCACCGAAGGTCCCAGTGGGTGTGCCCGCATGCGTCCCGCACACCCATTTCGGCACACCCCTCACACGTTTCGTGGCCCCATAGGGAGCTCCACCGAAGGTCCCAGTGGGTGTGCCCGCATGCGTCCCGCACACCCATTTCGGCACACCCCTCACACGTTTCGTGGCCCCATAGGGAGCTCCACCGAAGGTCCCAGTGGGTGTGCCCGCATGCGTCCCGCACACCCATTTCGGCACACCCCTCACACGTTTCGTGGCCCCATAGGGGGCTCCACGAAGGTCCCAGTGGGTGTGCCCGCATGCGTCCCGTCGGCACACCCCTCACACGACCGAAGGTCCCAGTGGGTGTGCCCGCATGCGTCCCGCACACCCATTCACCGAAGGTGGGTGTGCCCGCATGCGTCCCGCACACCCATTTCGGCACACCCCTCACACGTTTCGTGGCCCCATAGGGAGCTCCACCGAAGGTCCCAGTGGGTGTGCCCGCATGCGTCCCGCACACCCATTTCGGCCCACCCCTCACACGTTTCGTGGCCCCATAGGGAGCTCCACCGAAGGTCCCAGTGGGTGTGCCCGCATGCGTCCCGCACACCCATTTCGGCACACCCCTCACACGTTTCGTGGCCCCATAGGGAGCTCCACCGAAGGTCCCAGTGGGTGTGCCCGCATGCGTCCCGCACACCCATTTCGGCACACCCTCACACGTTTCGTGGCCCCATAGGGGGCTCCACCGAAGGTCCCAGTGGGTGTGCCCGCATGCGTCCCGCACACACATGTCGTCCCACCCCTCACACGTTTCGTGGCCCCATAGGGAGCTCCACCGAAGGTCTCAGTGGGTGTGCCCGCATGCGTCCCGCACACCCATTCCGGCACATCCCTCACACGTTTCGTGGCCCCATAGGGAGCTCCACCGAAGGTCCCCGTGGCGCAGTCCACATGCGTCTCCTTTGCCCAGTACAGCGTTACGTGGCCCCATATGGAGCCCCACCGCAGGTCCCAGCCAGCCAGCTAGCTCTCTTTGCTCCGCGCAGCGGGCGACCCGCGCGCGTCGCTGGGACTCCTCCGGGGCGACCTGCGCGCGTCGCGGGGGCTCCGTGCTGCGTTCCGCCCAGCGCCTCGCTCGCCCGTCGTCGCTCTGCCCAGCGGCAAGAGCCTTGCCCGCTATCAGCCAGCCAGCTAGCTCTCTTCGCTCCGCGCAGTGGACGACCCGCGCGCGTCGCTGGGACCCCTCCGGGGTGACCTGCGCGCGTCGCGGGGGCTCCGCGCTGCGCTGCTCCCGCAGCCTTGGACTTTTGAGTGCGCGGGCAAAGAGGGAGTAAAGGAAGGGGAGGAAGCGGGCGCGATCCTCGCGGGGGGGCGCGCCGACATTGGCGTCGCGGCGCGCGGGCGATGCCGTCGGGGAGTCCCGGGGAAGCTCCTTGCGGCGGCCACGCCCAGCGTCACGAGTATTCAGAGGCAGTCGTTGTCAAACTATTGGCATTCATACACATTTGCACCACGCTTTGTCATATTCGCATTCATGCACGTAGACTCGCTCGCACGCAGATCATTCACAGTCAGACGCACGCGCGCAGATTCACCCGCGCTCAGTCTCCCTACGTACTCAGATCAATCGTTTTCGTTCACTTTGTGTACCACGCCACTCATGTCGGCACGCCCCTAGCACGGTTCGTTGCCTCATAGGGATCGCCACCGAAAAAATGAATCACTATTGCGGTACTCGCACCTGCATATGGTTGGGTCCCTCGTCAGGCTAATTTTCTGCGCATGCGTGCAGGATCTTGTTCCCAACCATCCTGTGGTGTTGGGTCCTCGTTTTGAAGAGACAGCGCCCCGCGTTCCTTCCTTCCCGCTGCCCCCTCCCTCCTCCCATCTTCATCATCATCGTCATCATCCCCATCATCGTCATCGTCATCATCATCTGTCGTCATCATCATTATCACCACCCATGTCGGCACACCCCTCACACGTTTCGTGACCCCATAGGGAGCTCCACCGAAGGTCCCAGTGCGTGTGCCCGCATGCGTCCCGCACACCATTTCGGCACACCCCTCACACGTTTCGTGGCCCCATAGGGAGCTCCACCGAAGGTCCCAGTGGGTGTGCCCGCATGCGTCCCGCACACCCATTTCGGCACACCCCTCACGCGTTTCGTGGCCCCATAGGGAGCTCCACCGAAGGTCCCAGTGGGTGTGCCCGCATGCGTCCCGCACACCCATTTCGGCACACCCCTCACACGTTTCGTTCGTGGCCCCACAGGGAGCTCCACCGAAGGCCCCAGTGCTGCCGTCCGCATGCGTCCCGCACACCCATTTCGGCACACCCCTCACACGTTTCGTGGCCCCATAGGGAGCTCCACCGAAGGCCCCAGTGCTGCCGTCCGCATGCGTCCCGCACACCCATTTCGGCACACCCCTCACACGTTTCGTGGCCCCATAGGGAGCTCCACCGAAGGTCCCAGTGGTGTGCCCGCATGCGTCCCGCACACCATTTCGGCACACCCCTCACACGTTTCGTGGCCCCATAGGAGCTCCACCGAAGGTCCCAGTGGGTGTGCCCGCATGCGTCCCGCACACCCATTTCGGCACACCCCTCACACGTTTCGTGGCCCCATAGGGAGCTCCACCGAAGGTCCCAGTGGGTGTGCCCGCATGCGTCCCGCACACCCATTTCGGCACATCCCTCACACGTTTCGTGGCCCCATAGGGGGCTCCACCGAAGGTCCCAGTGGGTGTGCCCGCATGCGTCCCGCACACACATGTCGTCCCACCCCTCACACGTTTCGTGGCCCCATAGGGAGCTCCACCGAAGGTCTCAGTGGGTGTGCCCGCATGCGTCCCGCACACCCATTCCGGCACATCCCTCACACGTTTCGTGGCCCCATAGGGAGCTCCACCGAAGGTCCCCGTGGCGCAGTCCACATGCGTCTCCTTTGCCCAGTACAGCGTTACGTGGCCCCATATGGAGCCCCACCGCAGGTCCCAGCCAGCCAGCTAGCTCTCTTTGCTCCGCGCAGCGGGCGACCCGCGCGCGTCGCTGGGACTCCTCCGGGGCGACCTGCGCGCGTCGCGGGGGCTCCGTGCTGCGTTCCGCCCAGCGCCTCGCTCGCCCGTCGTCGCTCTGCCCAGCGGCAAGAGCCTTGCCCGCTATCAGCCAGCCAGCTAGCTCTCTTCGCTCCGCGCAGTGGACGACCCGCGCGCGTCGCTGGGACCCCTCCGGGGTGACCTGCGCGCGTCGCGGGGGCTCCGCGCTGCGCTGCTCCCGCAGCCTTGGACTTTTGAGTGCGCGGGCAAAGAGGGAGTAAAGGAAGGGGAGGAAGCGGGCGCGATCCTCGCGGGGGGGCGCGCCGACATTGGCGTCGCGGCGCGCGGGCGATGCCGTCGGGGAGTCCCGGGGAAGCTCCTTGCGGCGGCCACGCCCAGCGTCACGAGTATTCAGAGGCAGTCGTTGTCAAACTATTGGCATTCATACACATTTGCACCACGCTTTGTCATATTCGCATTCATGCACGTAGACTCGCTCGCACGCAGATCATTCACAGTCAGACGCACGCGCGCAGATTCACCCGCGCTCAGTCTCCCTACGTACTCAGATCAATCGTTTTCGTTCACTTTGTGTACCACGCCACTCATGTCGGCACGCCCCTAGCACGGTTCGTTGCCTCATAGGGATCGCCACCGAAAAAATGAATCACTATTGCGGTACTCGCACCTGCATATGGTTGGGTCCCTCGTCAGGCTAATTTTTTTACAGCACAATGTGCGCACCTCCTATGTAAACCCGCTCCATCTCCTGCACAAAATAGCACTTCCTGCGCACGCGTGCAGAATCTCTTGTATTTTACAATACAAAGTGCCTTCCGTTGCGACCCGATCCACCGATTCCACCACATAGCGTTTCCTGCACATGCGTGCAGAACCTCTTCCGCCCGACCCGACTCTTCCCGCTCGTTACAGCGCTCGCGTGCCAATTGGATCGCACATCCGTCGTCGCCGTCGTCGTCGTCGTCGTCGTCGACGCTGTATTCGATGCGGTTCTAACGAGGGGAGAGATGATCTTTATGGTGGGGTGGCGTGTTGGTGGGACTGACGGCCACCGCAGGTGGGTTCGCGGTCGCGGTGCACTCGTGGCCACGCCTAGTAGACCCTAACCCTAAACCTAACCCAGAACCCTAACCTTAAGTTTCTAATCCTATAGTTATTAAATCCTAACTACCATACAACAGGCCGTTATGCAAACCCGCTCCATCTATTGCAACGAATAGCATTTCCTGCGCATGCGTGCGTTATATATATATATAATACAACACAAAGTGCCCAGCCCAGCTCGCGATCCGCCTCCATCCATTGCAAAAAATAGCATTTCCTGCGCATGCGTGCAGAATCTCTTGTATTTCTAACAGCACAAAGTGCCCAGCCCCCGTCGCGACCCCCTTCCATCTATTGCAAAAAAACATGTCCTGCGCGTGCGTGCAGATTTTTTGTTTTTACAGCACAAAGTGCGACACCGTTATGTAAACCGGCTCCATTTCCTGCAAAAAATAGCACTCCCTGCGCATGCGCGCAGAATCTTTTGTATTTTACAATACGAAGTGCTTTCCGTTGCGACCCGATCCACCTATTCCACCACATAGCCTCTGCTGCGCATGCGTGCAGAACCTTTTCCGCCCGACCCGACTCTTCCCGCCCGTTACAGCACTCGCGTGCCAACTGGCTTGCACATCAGTCGTCGCCGTCGTCGTCGTCGTCGTCGTCGACGCTGTCTTCGATATGGTTCTAACGAGGGGAGAGATGATCTTTATGGTGGGGTGGTTTGCGGATGGGAGTGACGGCCGCCGCAGGTGGGTTCGCGGTCAAGGTGTACTCGTGGCCACGCCTAGTAGACCCTAACCCTAAGTCTCTAACCTTATAATGATTAAACCCGAAATGCAATAAAAGAGGCCCGTATGCAAACCCGCTCCATCTACAGCAAAAAATAGCATTTCCTGAGCATGCGCGCAGAATCTCTTGTATTTTACATTACAAAGTGCCCAGCACCCGTTGCGACCCGGCCCCATCTATTGCAAAAAGTAACATTTCCTGAGCATGCGCGCAGAATCTCTTGTATTCTACACGACAAAGTGCCCAGTCCCCGTTGCGACCCCGCTCCATCTACTGCAAAAAATAGTATTTCTTGAGCGTGCGCGCAGCATCTTTTGTCTTTTACAATACAAAGTGCGACCCCGTTATGTAAACCGGTTCCATCTATTGCAACAAATAGCATTTGCTGAGCATGCGTGCAGAATCTTTAGTCCGTTAGAGCACTCGCGTGCCAACTGGATCGCACATCCGTCGTCGCCGTCGTCGTCGTCGTCGTCGTCGACGTTGCGCTCGCTGTGGTTCTAACGAGGGGAGAGATCATCTTTATGGTGGGGTGGCGTGCGGGTGGGACTGACGGCCACCGCAGGTGGGTTCGCGGTCAACGTGTACTCGTGGCCACGCCTAGTAGACCCTAACTCTAAATTCTTAGTCCTATAATTATTAAGCCCTAGATACCATAAAACCAGCCACCATGCAACCCGGCTCCATCTCCTCCAAAAAATAGCATTTTCTGAACATGCGTGCAGAATCATTTTTTTCCCAACCTTCCTTGGTTGGGTATTCGTTTTGAATAGAGCAGTGTGGTCGCGTCCCTCCTCCCTCCCTTCCTCCTTTTCCCCTCCCGCCTCTTCCTGTCTTGCCCGCGGGGAGGCGATCTGTGAAACTGTCGCAATTTTCGAGGCCTGCTGGGGGGCCCAGCACAGTGAGGGCCACGGGCGGATCCAAATTAGACCTCGCCATCCCTGGGGGGGTGCGATCTGTGAAACTGTCGCCATTTTCGAGGCTTGCTGGGGGGCCCAGCACAGTGAGGGCCACGCGCGGATTCAAATTAGACCTCGCCATCCCTGGGGGGCTGCGATCTGCGAAACTGTCGCCATTTTCGAGGCCTGCTGGGGGGCCCAGCACAGTGAGGGCCACGCGCGGATTCAAATTAGACCTCGCCATCCCTGGGGGGCTGCGATCTGCGAAACTGTCGCCATTTTCGAGGCCTGCTGGGGGGCCCAGCACAGTGAGGGCCACGCGCGGATTCAAATTAGACCTCGCCATCCCTGGGGGGCTGCGATCTGCGAAACTGTCGCCATTTTCGAGGCCTGCTGGGGGGCCCAGCACAGTGAGGGCCACGCGCGGATTCAAATTAGACCTCGCCATCCCTGGGGGGCTGCGATCTGCGAAACTGTCGCCATTTTCGAGGCCTGCTGGGGGGCCCAGCACAGTGAGGGCCACGCGCGGATTCAAATTAGACCTCGCCATCCCTGGGGGGCTGCGATCTGCGAAACTGTCGCCATTTTCGAGGCCTGCTGGGGGGCCCAGCACAGTGAGGGCCACGCGCGGATTCAAATTAGACCTCGCCATCCCTGGGGGGCTGCGATCTGCGAAACTGTCGCCATTTTCGAGGCCTGCTGGGGGGCCCAGCACAGTGAGGGCCACGCGCGGATTCAAATTAGACCTCGCCATCCCTGGGGGGCTGCGATCTGCGAAACTGTCGCCATTTTCGAGGCCTGCTGGGGGGCCCAGCACAGTGAGGGCCACGCGCGGATTCAAATTAGACCTCGCCATCCCTGGGGGGCTGCGATCTGCGAAACTGTCGCCATTTTCGAGGCCTGCTGGGGGGCCCAGCACAGTGAGGGCCACGCGCAGATTCAAATTAGACCTCGCCATCCCTGGGGGGCTGCGATCTGCGAAACTGTCGCCATTTTCGAGGCCTGCTGGGGGGCCCAGCACAGTGAGGGCCACGCGCGGATTCAAATTAGACCTCGCCATCCCTGGGGGGCTGCGATCTGCGAAATTGCCGCAATTTTCGAGGCCCGCTGGGGGGCCCAGCACAGTGAGGGCCACGGGCAGATTCAAATGAGACCTCGCCATCCCTGCGGGGCTGCGATCTGTGAACCTGTCGCCACTTTCGAGGCCTGCTGTGATCCCCGTTTTCGAAGTGGCTAGGAGTGCTCAGGAATTGTAAATCATCAGCTTTATCAAGCCCTTTTCCTGTAGCCAGTGTCCTGCGAGTCTCCCGAATTCCGTCTGCAGACATATGTAACCCTCGCTCCGTCATCGCCCCCTTATAAAGTATCCTAAACTATTTGCGCCCCGCTTTTGCGCAGGGGTTGGGTACGTCGCCAGGGTAATTTACAGCACAAAGTGCCCAGTCCCCGTCGCGACCCGGCCTCCTCTACTGCAAAAAATAATCTTTCCTGCGCATGCGTGCAGAATCTCATATTTTTTACAGCACAATGTGCGCACCTCCTATGTAAACCCGCTCCATCTACTGCAAAAAATACCCTTCCTGCGCACGCGTGCAGAATCTCTTGTATTTTACAATGCAAAGTGGCTTCCGTTGCGACCCGATCCACCGATTCCACCGACTAGCCTTTCCTGCGCATGCGTGCAGAACCTCTTCCGCCCGACCCGACTCGTCCCGCCCGTTGCAGCTCTCGCGTGCCAACTCGATCGCACATCCGTCGTCGCCGTCGTCGTCGTCGTCGTCGACGCTGTATTCGATGCGGTTGTCACGAGGGGAGAGATGATCTTTATGGTGGGGTGGCGTGCGGGTGGGACTGACGGCCACCGCAGGTGGGTTCGCGGTCACGTTGTACTCGTGGCCACGGCTAGTAGACCCTAACCCTAAGTCTAAATTTCTAATCATATAATTATTAAACCCTAATTACCATAAAACAGGCCCGTATGCAAACCGGCTCCATCTCTTGTAAAAAAATCGCATTTCCTGAGCATGCGTGCAGAATCTCTTGTATTTTACACTACAAAGTGCCCGGTCCCCATTGCGACCCGGTTATGTAAACCCGGTCCATCTACTGCAGAAAATAGCCTTTCCTGCGCATGCGTGCAGAATCTTTTGTATTTTACAGTACAAAGTGCGGCCCTCTTATGTAAACCCGTTCCATCTATTGCAAAAGGTAGCACTTCCTGCGCACGCGTGCAGAATCTCTTGTATTTTACAATACAAAAGTCTTCCGTTGCGACCCGATCCACGGATTCCACCGACTAGCGTTTCCTGCGCATGCGTGCAGAACGTCATCCGCCCGACCCGACTCGTCCCGCCCGTTACAGCACTCGCGTGCCAAGTGGATCGCACATCCGTCGTCGCCGCCGTCGTCGTCGTCGACGCTGTATTCGATGCGGTTGTCACGAGGGGAGAGATGATCTTTATGGTGGGGTGGCGTGCGGGTGGGACTGACGGCCACCGCAGGTGGGTTCGCGGTCACGTTGTACTCGTGGCCACGCCTGGTAGACCCTAACCCTAAGTCTCTAATCCTATAACTATCAAACCTTAATCACCATAAAACAGGCCCGTATGCAAACCGGCTCCATCTACTTCAAAAAAATAGCATTTTCTGAGCATGCGCGCCGAATCTCGTGTATTTATATTACAAGTGCAAAGTCCCCGTTGCGATCCCCCTCCATCTATTGCAACAAATAGCATTTCCTGAGCATGCGTGCAGAATCTCTTGTATTTTACAGCACAAAGTGCCCGACCCACGTTGCGATCCCGTTCCATCTATTGCAAAAAATAGCATTTCCTGAGCATGCGTGCAGAATCGCTTGTATTTTACATGACAAAGTGCCCGACCCAGCTCGCGACCCGGCCCCATCTCTGGTAGAAAATAGCACTCTGTGAGCCTGCGTGCAGAATCTATTGTATTTTACATTACAAAGTGCCCAGCCCCCGTGACGACCCCGCTCCATCTACGGCACAAGCAAGCATTTTCTGAGCATGCGTGCGCAATCTCGTGTACTTCGCATTACAAACAGCCCAGCCCCCGTTGCGACCTTGCTCCATGTATTACTCGCGTGCCAACTGGATCGCACATCAGTCGTCGTCGTCGTCGTCGTCGTCGTCGTCGACGTTGCACTCGCTGTGGTTATAACGAGGGGAGAGATGATCTTTATAGTGGGGTGGCTTGCGGGTAGGACTGACGGCCACCGCAGGTGGGTTCGCGGTCAAGGTGTCATCCTGGCAAAGCCTGGTAGACCCTAACCCTAAACCTTAACCCGAACTTTAAACCCTAACCCTAAATTTCTAATCTTATAATTATTAAACCCTGATTGCCATAAAACCGGCCTGTATGCAAACCAGGTCCATCTACCACAAAAAGTAGCATTTCCTGAGCATGCGTGCGAAATCTCATGTATTTTACATTGCCAAGTGCTCGGTCCCCGTTGCGATCCCCCTCCATTTATTGCAACAAATAGCATTTCCTGAGCATGCGTGCAGAATCTCTGGTATTTTACAGCACAAAGTGCCCGACCCACGTTGCGATCCCCTTCCATCTATTGCAAAAAATAGCATGTCCTGAGCATGCGTGCAGAATCGCTTGTCTTTTACAACACAAAGTGCCCGACACACGTTGCGACCCGGCTCTATCTGTTGGAAAAATAACATTTGCTGAGCCTGCGTGCAGAATCTATTGTATTTTACAATGCAAAGTGCGCGGTCTCCGCTGCGACCCCGTTATGCCCACCGGTTCCATCTATTGCAAAAAAATAACATTTCCTGAGCATGCGTGCAGAATCGCTTGTATTTTACAATGCAAAGTGCCCGGCCACCGTTGCGAGCCGATCTATCTATTCCAAAAAATAGAATTTGCTGCGCATGCGTGCAGAATCTCTTTCGCCCGACCCGATCCCGTCCGTTTTGCCTGCCCGACCCGTCCCGTCCGTTAGGGAATTCGCGTGCCAACGCCCCACCCGATCCGACGCGCTCGTTAGGGTCCGTCTGCCCGACTCGTTTCGCTTGTATGGGGCACACGGGTGTTGAGGTTTTAGTTCTCTCGCGTGTGTCTCGCTTGTCTGTCTGTCTACCTCCCCACTCATCTCCGCCTCATCATTTGTCATTCTATGTTCTTCTTGTCAATGCTGTTCTGTGCACATGTTCTGGCAGATGGAGCGGTCAAACCTATGATGTTCGTTCGGCAATTTTTGGTTCAGCAGGAGCCATCGTGTCCTCATAACCGATCCTTGTCCTCTGCAGTTGGTCCTATAGAGCATCCTTTGCATATTTGATGTGGCATTCTCGCACGTTCTATTGTTGTATGCTCTGTGTTTATTCTTCATAAGTGCTCTCCGCGATTGCAGACATTTGCCTCAATTGGTCTCTCTGCTATGCTCCCGTCTTTGTCCTCAACAGTGGTTGCACTTTCGCTGGCGTAAGTGTGGTCTATTTTCATCCTGTTGCTCCCCTGCGGCATCCCCATCGCCGCGCGGCGGGTTGTCCGGGGTCCACGCGTAAGATTGGATACCATACTCCGGCTTTATATTGTTCTGGTGTGGGTGGTGCGGGGGTCTGTTCTATAGCATGGCATATCACAGCATGGGCTCCCGAAAAGTGCGGACCCCTATGTGCGCGTTGCCTTTTACTTGTACTTGCCCTAGGCTTGTCCCGCCACTGTGCTATAGCATGGCACAGCGCAGCATGGGCCCCCCCCAAAGTGGGGATCCCTATGTGCGCTTTCCCTTGCACTTCTGCTTGCCCTATGCCTATCCCGCCACTGTGCTATAGCATGGCATAGCACAGCATGGGTCCCCAGAAAGTGCGGACCCCTATGTGCGCGTTGCCTTTTACCACTACTTGCCCTAGGCCTCTCCCGCCACTGTGCTACAGCCTATGCCTCGCCTTCGTGTTCGTGGTTGTACTTGAACGAGTCATGTCACGTGTTAGGGTATTGCAGGACAGATTTAGCCCTAGCAAGCGGGGCCTGACTATCCCTGATCGTAAGTGTCAGGGTCGCGATCTGCGCGTGCTGGGACCTTGTCTGTGCGGGTATGTATTCGCGTGGTCGGGAACAATGGAAACAAAAAAGGGCCCCAGACTCTGTACTGAAACGTGTCTTAACCATCCAGTTTGTTCTGAGTGTCCCGACTGAACTTGCCACACTGTGCCTATCCAGTCGCACTGTTCGTTATGCATTGGGTTGTATTTTGGGGTTTTCCCACGACTGGATTCGGGCTACCAGCCAGGGGCGCTATCCCGCCACCGCGTTGGCGCAGCACCGCGTGGGTCCCCACAAAGTGGGGACCCCTATGCGCGCGTTGCCTTGTGCCTCTACTTGCCCCATGCCTTTTCCCGCCATCGTGCTATGGCATGGCATGGCTCGGCATGGGTTTTCCTTCCTATCCCAGGCCTATCCCGCCACCGGACTATAGCATGGCATAGCACATCATGGGTCCCCAAAAGTAGGGTTCTCCCGCTGGACCCGACCCGTCCCGTCCGTTGGGGTCCGCCTGCCCGACTCTTCCCGCCCGTTAGAGCATTCGCGTGCCAACTGGATCGCACATCAGTCGTCGCCGTCGTCGTCGTCGTCGTCGTCGACGTTGTATTCGGTGTGGTTAGAACGAGGGGAGAGATGATCTTTATGGTGGGGTGGCTTGCGGGCGGGAGTGACGGCCACAGCAGGTGGGTTCGCGGTCAAGGTGTAATCGTGGCCAAGCCTGGTAGACCCTAGCCCTAAACCCAAACACCTAACCCTTACCCTAAACCTTAACCCTAAACCTAGCTCTAACATTAAAACCTAACCCCCCAAACCCTGACCCTGAACCCTAACCCCAAACCCGAACCCTAAACCCTAAACCCTAACCCTAAACCCTAACCCTAACCCTAATCCGAACCCTACTCCAGAATCCTAACCGTGACCCCCTAACCCTAACCCTAACCCTAACGACGACGACAACGACGAAATTTCCACTCCAGACTCCCCAGCATGTTCTGGACATCGCGCCCCCGAGGCCCCTCCCCGAACAACTCGGGGAATTCTCGTGCCCCCACGACGACGACGACGCCGACCGCGACGTCGACGACGACGAATACGACGTCGACGACGACGCGGGCGGCTCTGTGCCATCGGCCCGCAGCCGCACGCGAGGAGGCGCGCGCTCCTCCGCCTCCTCCTCCTCCTCCTCCTCCTGCTTCCCCTCACCTTCCCCTTCCCCCTTCTCCTCCGCCGCTCGTCTTCCCCCTGTCATCCTCCTCCTCCTTCTCCGCCTCACTGTTCTCGTACCCCCCCCCCCAGGGCCTTCGCACCCCCTGGAACCCCCCCCCCACCCCCGGCGTTCCCAGGACGGACCCCCCTGTTCTCATGACGGGCCGTGCCGTTCTCATGACGGGCCCGGCGTTCTCCTGACGAGCCCCTGTTCCCACGACGGAATTCTTCCAAGCTATCGGGCCACGCGTATTCCTAGTGGGTTTCGAAAGCCCTCGGGGAACACGGAGTCGGGCGAGCTATCGGACCAGGTCGTTTCCGAGGTTTCGGAGTCTCCTGGAGGACGTCTTGGAGGGCTCTGGGGCCATCTTGGAGGCCTTTTGCGGGCCTTCTGGGCAGACTAAGGCCATCTTGAGGCCATCTGGGGCCGTCTTGGGCCAGCTGGGGCCATCTTCGCCGTCTTGGAGGCCTTCATGGCCGTCTTGGAGGCATCTTGGAGGCCATCTTGGCCGTCTTGGAGGCCATCTTGGGCGTCTTGTTGGCCTCTTGGGCCGTCTTGGGGTCTTGTTGGGGCCCTCTTGGGGGTCTCTTGGCCTGTCATGGGGCCATCTTGGAGGCCTCTTGTGCGCTTTTGGGGCGATGTTGGGGGCCACTTGGGCCGTCTTGGACCATCGGAGAGCTGGAAAGAAGAACGTGCCCAAATCCTTCAACAACCGAAGCAACATCAATGATTTTGGCCTCTGCGGGCCTTCCTGGTGGAGCTCTTTGGAGGCCTCTTGGGGGCCTCTTGGCCAGTCTTAAGCCATCTTGGAGCCATCTTAGGCCGTCTTGGAGGCTTCTTGGACGAACTTGAAGGCATCTTGGACTCTCGGGCCGTCTTGGAAGCCATCTTGGACCATCTTTGTCGACTTGGAGGCCATCTTGGGCCATCTTGGAGGCCATCTTGGGCCAACGTGACCATCTTAGAGGCCATCTTGAGCCGTCTTGGAGAATTTGTTTCGGTCGTTGAGGTGGTTTCCAGGACTTTCCGGGCCGAACCCCCAGGGGGAGTTCTTTTGGAAAAGAACCAAAACCAACATCGAAAGGATCTAGCACGCCAGGCACCCCAGTGGCAAGCCAACAGGAAGCCTCCTGAGAGCCTCGTGTGAGCTTCTTGGGGGCCTCTTGGGGCTTTCCGGGGGCCCCTTGGGGACCTCTTGGGCTCCTGGGGCCTCTTAGGGTACTCTTGGGGGCCTGCCAGGAGCTTCTTGGGGCGGTGAGCTCGAAATGCCGGTTCGTGTTCCCTCTCTGGGGCCCCTTGTGTTGTCTTGGGGGCCTCTTTTGCGCCCGCCTCGGCGCCCTCCGGCCTTTTTAGGCCGTCGTGGGGCGATCTTCGGGGACTCTTGGGCCGTATTCGATTGCCCACCACCACCACTATGCCTTGCGTCCGTCTGGTCACGTGGGCAGACACGCCAAATGCGTGCAAGAGCGCGGGAAAGCTGACACGTCAAACACGTGCCAAGGAAAACGCGAGACACGCCGAAAGCGTGCAGGCACAGGAGGGAGGGAAGCGGAGGAGGACGATGGAGAAGACGTTTTGAAGTGTCGGGAAGCCGAAAAGGCAGAAACGCGAAAATTTTCCAGACACCTCCGGACAATTCACGAATTTTGCCCCTTACGCGGGTCACCCTGGAAGCGCCCAGGAGCGCCTGGCAGCGCCCAGGAATCCCAGGAATGTCGCGGTAAGAACCTCACCTACCTTCCATCCGCACCTCAGGACTGCATGAGACTTTGGGCACTCCGCTTCGTGCTGAAGGCACGGTGGCGGACATTTGCTTCACACTGCCCTTCTACGCTGTGACAAGCGTCCTGGCCGCACTTTACAGGTACATCACGCTCGTTGGGGTCTGCCTCGGGTATGTTGTGCGCGTGGACGTGACCGTGTTACCACCCTCGCTGCAGTCGTTGGATCCTGGCTACACTGCGAGTATGGCCATGCTACTCCTCAGCCATCGACATCATAACCCCGTCTGCTACTCCTTCGCGCGTGCCTTCGTCGGCAGGGACGAGGGCATCCCCACTCAGCCGCATCCGTCCCGGGCGCGCAGGAACTGTCGACACTGGGGCAACAAGCACATGCATACCGATGCCGCTAGTTCCTGGACCCCTCCAGGGTGCGTTCTGAGCAGGATCCCGAGGCAAATCCACCCTGGCGACGAGGGCCCCGGAAGGCCGAAAGAATGTTGCTGCCCCGTATATGTCGGAAGTCCCCGGACTGTGCGGTGACCATACCCTCAAGGGGGTCAGGTGTGACTCCGGTGCCGGGGAGCCGTGCCAGGACCTGGGTCGTTCACCGAGGCTGCCTCGGGCGTCGTAGGCGGAACACACCTCCGCATCCACGGCCTCGCGGGCCGAGAGACCCCGTAGCTGCCGGGGCTTTTTTTTGTTTGTCTGTTCGTCGTGGGTGCCCCGCGCAGAACGTCTCCGTGCGACTCCCACCCACCAAACCACCCCAACCCAACCCGAAGGCTTCAATTTATCCTCGATTTCCAGTGGGGGGGGGGTCGCGGAACGTTGAGAAAACACATGGAATCCGTACCCCCCCCAACCCGAAATTCGGGTCAAATTCGGGTCTTCGGGTTGGGTTGGGGTGGTCTGGTAGGTAGTCAGCGACCGCATCCACGGGACCGCGCCCCAGGAATCCAGGCTGCGAGGGCCTGGATCTGGGTGCGCTCGCCGCTGGTGGTGGCGCCCACGGCGGCCCCACGGAGTCCGCAGCCCGTGGGCTGCGCCCCGACCGTGCCGGGGGGCCTTCCCTCCACCGCCAGAGTATGTCCACATCCACCGCTTCGGAGTCGTGCCCTGGAATCTCGAGGAGCAGTGGATGTGGATATCCGCCCGCCCGCGTGAGCGGGCAGATATCCATATCCGCCGCTCCCCGAGTCCTCGCAACACGACCCAGCAGCAGTAGATATGGTCAAATTCTGGCGGCGCATTCCCGGGGCCTCGAGGTGCTCGCACGCGCTGTCGCCAGAGCCAGAGCCCCCGATGCTATGATCTCATCAGGGCGTGGGCGGACCCCCAAGAGGTCTGGGCTCCCTTTCCGGGGATCGGTCTGTCCCCTTTCCCGAGGCCGGGTGCTGGCCCCCGGGGGGCGAACACGGCGAAGAGCCTCCCGTCGGGATCTTTTTTTTGCTGGCGCGAGGGGGGTCCGTGGACGGCCTTGGCGACTCCTAACCCTAAGATCCGACGCTTCACATAATGCAGCATCGCGAAAAATCACGACTGGAGCCCTGGGCCATATCTTTCTGCGTCATTAGTCGAGCCGGATTGATCCGTGAGGGTCCCGGTGCCCGAAGCTGGGCGCAAGCGTCCGTGGGGGAAAGATTTGCTAGCCTCCACGTCCCAGACCTACCAACATTTACAGATGGGAGACACGACAAGCACGTTGTAGGTTAATGACAGCGGGAGTACCACAAGACCTAGACGAAGGTCAGTGGACCAGCCCCGAGGTCAGAAATCGCGCCCGTAGCCCTGGACCCTATCTTTCTGTGTCATTTTTCGAGCCGGATCGATCTGTGAGGCTCTCGGGGCCCAGAATGGAGCGAAAACGGCCGTTGTGAAAAAATTGCAGCGCCAGGATTTCAGGGAGCGAATCTGCGACTGTGCGCATGCTCCTGGTCATGTCCAAGCTTGACTTAAGTCGGGCGTGTCCCTCAACAGGAGGACTATTCAAACACAGAAAAGAAATGCTCTGGGAACGATGTTTCTACTGTGTTTGAATATTTTTGAGCATTGTGTTGCCTATTTTTGATCCTTCGTCCAAAATCCGCCTGCAGGAGGACACGCCCGACCTAAAGCTTGACACCGCGTGCATGCCACACGGGCTGGGCTCATGGAGGGAGCGCGCGCCCCCGCCTCGCCCGCGCAGGAACTGGGGGCTCGCCCTCACGCTCGCCAGGAACCCAGGCCTCTCGGAGGAGCGCAGGACCTCTGGGCTTGCATCGGGCCTGCCCCTCCTCTACAGAAGGATTTTTGAAAGATAGTGAGGCAATCGTCGGTGGACGATTTTTTGATTACACTTGACGGTATTTTCGGAGTATTTCTTTTTTTTTAATCGCTTCGCTCATTCCGCCGGCCCTCGAGCGCTCTATGGGGCCTCTTGGGGGCCTCTTTGGGGCCTCCTAGGGGCCTCTTGGGGGCCTCTTGGGGGTCTCTTGGGGCTCCTCGGCGGCGTCCTGGGCTCCCCTGGGGCCTCCTGGGGGGCTCTTGGGGGCCCCTTGCGGCAGGAGGGGGGGTAGTCGATTACAGCCACCCCCTCGGAGGCCACGATCCACGTGAGGGGTGGCGGAAAATAGCATCCCCCCTGGGGATCGCCCGGGGATCAGCCGGGGATCGGCCGGGGTACTTCTCGCCCGGGGGCCCCCAGGGGCCGCCCCGCGCGCGCGCGACATAGAAGTAATGTTAGTAGTTACTGGAGATCTTAGCACGCCTCTGGCCCGTTGGGCCGACAATTTTTTCGTCAAACACCCGCCTGTAGGAGGACATGCCCGACCGAAGGGTCGGAGTGGGTGGGGTCGGCCCTGAGATCCTGGCTCTGCAATTTTCTCACCACGGGCGTTTTCGCTTGGTTTCGGGCCCCGGGAGCCTCACATATCGATCCTGTTCGGAATTTCACGCAGAGAGATGGGGTCTGGGGCTGCGGTCGTGATTTTTGGCGATGGTACAATTTTTTCTTGCAACGTCGGATCTCAGGGGGTAGCAGGTCATGGGGGCCTTGTACACCTTCGTCACTCTGTCGTCAGAGTGCACAGGGGTGTCGATTATAGCGCCTGGCAATCAATGAGCGTCGATCAGCGTCGATTGGCGCCGATGGGCGCAGATTCGCAAGAGCCAACAAGAGGGGGATGGGAGGCTCCCGTGAGTTGCCACACCGAAGGTGGGGTCGGGGGGCCCAGGGCACCTCCGCGTCGTGGACAACACCTGGCTGGGCAGTGTTTTCTCTCTCGATTTTTTCTGCTTCGACGGGCTCTTGCGGGGCCTCGGGGCCTTGCCAACGCCTACTCCCAGACCCAGAGGCCCGTGCCGGGGTCGGCGATGTAAAAGAAAAAAATGGCGTCGGGGGTCGGAGGATATCGCGCCGCACAGCCGCTGCATCGGCGATGCGTCTCGAGGTGGAGCCCGATTTTCTCCACGCCGACGGCGCCGATGCATCGCTGACGTTACCGGTGCATCGCCAATGCATCGGCGAGGCATCGCCGGTGCCTCGGCGATGCGGCGCGAGCCTCAGACCCCCGACGTCATGTTGTTTTTCATTACGTCGACCCCGGGGACGGGTTTTTCATCCTGAGCCGGTTTTTGACGCCCCCGAGGCCTGGTAGAAGGGCCCCCAGAGGCCGAAAATAGGGGAAACATGCCCGTCTTTTTTTTCATGACGTGAGCACCCTGAGATCCGACGTAGCGGAAACATACATCGAGCGAAAATCACGCCCAGAGCCCTAGACCCCCTCTTTCGGCGTCATTTCTTTTCCATCCAGAGCGATTGGTGAGGCTCCTGGGGCGCGACATTGAGCGACAACACCCGTCATGAAACAATTGCAGCGCCAGGATCTCAGGTGATCGTTTTCTTATTCATTGTTTTGCCGATCGGCGCGGTCCCTCGCACCCCCCCTTCCCCCCGTCTGGAGTGGATCTTGGCTGTTTGGAACTTGCTTCGAGCAGGTGGAGTCCCTCCCCCACAGGACGCACTGTTGCAAACAGTCGCGCTCAGCAAAGGTCTGGAGCCAGACCCCCCCCTCCCCTCCCCGCTTTTCGCTCAATGTTGAAGCGCCGAATCAGAAAACGCTCACCAGCGTTTTATCATGACGCGATCATCTAGGTCTCCCAGATGAGGTCGGAGTAGATGGTGTCTGAGGATCGCGCGATGCGGCTCGATGCGGGGCCCGATTTGCCTCACGTCGACGGCGCCGATACATCGCCAGTGCCTCGCCGATGCATCGCCGATGTGTTGCCGATGCGGCGCGATGATCCGACCCCATCTGTTCCAACATCATCTAGGGGGCCTCCAGAGCAGGTCTGGCGCGCGGCGCCTCCCTCGTCCTCCTCCTCCTCCTCCTTCTCCTCCTCTCTCCTCCTCCTCCTTCTCCTCCTCCTCCTCCTCCTCCTCCTCCTCCTCCTCTCCTCCTCCTCCCCCCGCCTCCTCCTCCTCCTCCTCCTCCTCCTCCTCCTCTCCTCCTCTCTCCTCCTCCTCCTCCTCCTCCTCCTCCTCCTCTCCTCCTCCTCCTCCTCCTCCTCCTCCTCCTCCTCCTCCTCCTCCTCCTCCTCCTCCTCCTCCTCCCTCCTCCCTCCTCCTCCTCCTCCTCCCTCCTCCTCCTCCCCCCCCCGCCTCCTCCTCCTCCTCCTCCTCCTCCTCCTCCTCCTCCTCCTCCTCCTCCTCCCCTCCTCAGCCCCTTTCCCTCGAGAGACTGAGGTCGGCGTGCGCACTTAAAAGGTGCTCTAGCCTGTCGGAGCCATGAAGGCGGCATCAGGCTCCTGCTGCCGTACCGCTTGCTCGCCGAGGGCAGCATCGGCAGTGTGTTGGGGGCCTTCGAGAAGCAGTACTTGCGGGAGCACCCCGTCGGCGTGCTCGAGGTGCATGTGCTCGACATAGATGTTGGAGGCGGCGGGTTCGCAGCCCAGCCTGGAGTACCAGCGGGGCCACCGTTGGAAGTCGCCGCCCAGGCGAATGAAGGTGGGGGATCTGTGGCTGCCGAAGCCCCCACCACCGCTGCAGTCCAAGAAGATCCCGTGGCGGCGCGCGGAGTCGTCCGTGCAGGTTGTGGAATCGGCGAAAGCCGTCAAGAAGAAGAAGAACAACCGACAGAAGAAGAATAAACATACTACTAATACTAATAATAATAATAAGAAGAAGAACAATAATAAACATAATAATAATAAGAATATTGTTAAGAATAATAATAATAATAAGAAGAAGGCCGCTCGATGTCGAGCTGCAGCCAAGACGAACCCCTTCGTGAACCTCCAGGGCCACATTGACAGGCCTCAGGAGTGGAAGCTGAGGGGCTGCAAGACCCCCAAGTGGCGGTGCGAGGACTGCAACAAGAGGCTGAAAAAGGTGGTGAACTTCGACTTCAGGGTGCAGTGCCCTTTCTGCCGCATGCCGCCGCCGTCGCCCGTCCTGAAGCAGCAGGAGACAGCCATGCGCATAATTAACAGGAGTGACTTCGAGCGCCAGAGGGCCTGCAGAAGGCAGCTGGCGGCGGCCACCAGTGCCATTGCTTCGACTTGTCCAGCGAAGACGACCCTGAGAGCTCGGAAGGCCAAGTTCCTCAACAAGTTCAAGAAGAGCCTCCAAGAGAAGCAGACCGCCTTGTGAAGCCCAGTGTGCAGGCGGCGGTGGAGAAGACCACGCTGGATGGCTTCAGCGCGATGGCCAGCAAGGCGAAGGAGACCAAGGTCATTTTGTTGGAGTTGATCGAGTCGCTTCAGCCTGCCCGCCAGAAGGGCTCAGTGGGGGCGCATAGCAGGGTGCAGGCCCTCATCCAGAATGCCGAGAAGGATGCTGCCAGCGCGGAGGCGGACTTGAAGCGTCTCGAGCGATTCCAAACGATCCACAGATGGACCTCGCGTGCGACGGCAACCGCGACTTCTCGGACGGGAGTCAGAAGGACCGTGAGCCGTATCTCGCGGGAAAGGTGCAGGAGCTGCCAGCCGTTCCCTCCTTCTCGCTCCTTGCTACGGCGGGGGGCGACTCGCTGGTAGCTTCGCGTGCTGACTTTCACGAATGCCGGCGCCTCTTGGACAAGTGCGATGCTGCCAGCTCGCCGGGGGCCAAGTGCAGCGCGCTGGCTCGTTCAGGCGCGCTGCGGGCTAGGGCGGGCTGTGTTAATCCAGACCCGCGGGTTTGCCCGAACCCTGTTTGGAACATCGCTTCTTAGAAGGAGCTCCAGAGACAATATTTCCAATCAGTTTGTCCCGCTCGTTTTTGGGCGTTCACGGCCCGACTGGCGGGGTGCCGTTGGCGGGTAGCCGAGGGGTGAAGATAGGGCACTGGCTTGGTTTCCTTAGTTTGGCGTCGGAAATTCAGTTTTCGAGCGGAAGCTCGGGCGCCAGCGCGGCCCGTTCAGTTTTGGGGGTGCTGGGCATAGGCTCGGCGCCCCGGCAAGCCCGCAGCGCCGCTGAGTGGCTTGCCGCGGGCGTGATTTTTGCATGGGCTGGGCCATGCATCGGCGCTCCGAGAGTTTATTCCGACTTGAGAGGCACGGCGCCGCGCGAATGCAGCGCAAGCGCTATGCTGGAAGGGCGCGGCGATGCATGCCCCCTGGACAGGCGAGAGCAGCCGCGCCCCCGTGCGAACCCCGATCCCGCGCGGGGCGCGTTCCTGTTGACAATGGCTCGCCCGGGAAACCATTTCTTCTGCAGGAAATCCTGAGCGGTCTGCCCATCGGCGGCTCCTTCGGACGAGGCCCGGAACCACCGAGAAACCGTTTTTGATAGGAAGTTCTAGGCGGTGTGCCCAACCCCAGATGGCCGCGGCGAGCACGGCGGCGAAATCGGGGAAACTTTCGGATCGGCACAGTCGGGCTCGGCTCTGGTGCTCCCGTAGAGGAGGTGCCTTGGCCTGTGCGCCAGCAGCTCATGAACGGCTGGACTCATCAGATCCCTCAGATCCCTCTGCCCCTCCTCCATGTCACGCTGCTTCTCTCCTCCTGCTCCTCCTCCTCCTCCTCCTCCGTCGGGCGACCCCGCGCACGCCGCTAAACCGGCTATCTAAGCGTCTCGAACATGGGGTGGCGGACGCGAAAAGTGCGAAAAGTAGAAAAGTGCGAAAAATGCGAAAAGTGCGAAAAGTAGAAAAGTAGAAAAGTGCGAAAAGTGTCGAAAAGTGAGAAACAACCAAAAGTGCGAAAAGTGTAAAAATGCGAAGAATGCGAAAAGTACGAAAAGTAGAAAAGTAGAAAAGTGCGAAAAGTGTGAAAAGTTCGAAACGCGCGAAAAGTAGAAAAGTGTGAAAAGTAGAAAAGCGCGGAAGGTGCGAACGTGCGAAAAGTAGAAAAGTGCGAAAAGTAGAACACCAGAAAAGTGCGAACATGTACAAAAATGTGTGAGAAGGACGAAAGGTGCGAGAAGTACGAAGCAACACAGTGCAACAAGTTGAGAAACGCTAATAGGTGCGAACAACAAGAAAGTCGAACCCTGATAAACGGGGAACGTGCGTTTGAAACTTGCGATAATAACGAAAGGCAGCAAAGCGGGACTTGCGCGATAAGAGCGAACGTGGAATGAGAAACGTTTTGGGAAGGGACCGCATTTAAAACAGCGCGCAGCGCGAGAAGGAGGACCAGTTCGAATCGCGCGAACGGTTCATTTCTTTAAGAAAAAAAAAAAACAAAGGAGCGGCAGGAGGGGCAGGAAGATGAGGCGTGGCCGTGTTCCACTTGCGTTGTTCCTGCGTTCCGCTGTTCCTCGCATGGAACACGTTTTTTTTTTTTTTTTTTTTTTTTTTTTTTTTTTTTTTTTTTTTTTTTTTTTTTTTTTTTTTTTTTTTTTTTTTTTTTTTTTTTTTTTTTTTTTTAAATATATATATAATATATATATATATATATTATATATATATATATATATATATATATATATATATGTATAAACAAAAAATATTATTATTTTTATATCGTTTCTTTTTTTTTTTCTCCCTCTCTCCCCCTCAGTTTTTCGCAATAGTTGCCAGGCGCGTTCGACAACCTCGATCCTCGATCCTCGAACCTCGATCTTCCCAGTGGTTTTCGGGCCGTGCGTAACTCGGGCTTCCAGCGAGAGTTCGGGATGACTTGGGCGCCCCCGAAATCTTTCGATGAGACGCAGCTGCTGGAAAGCATCCGCCCCGCATGCGACGCGGCAGGCAACGCGCGTTGTGAAGCGTACTTCGTTTCGGGTGTCTCTTGGCATCGGTTGCGTGTTCCATTTTCTTGCCTTGCCTTTTTGGAAAATGCCTCTGTGGCGAATCGTTGGGCCACAGCTTGGCCAAGCTGCCGGATGGGGAGGAGGAGGAGAACGGGGAAGGATGGGGAGGATGAGGAGGAGGAGGAGGAGGAGGAGGAGGAGGAGGAGGAGGAGGAGGAGGAGGAGCAGGAATGCGGCACGAAGAGACTGAAGAGGAGGAGGAGGAGGAGGAGGAGGAGGAGGAGGAGGAGGAGAAGGAGGAGGAGGAGGAGGAGAGCAGGAAGGAGCGGACCATGATAAGGATAATGACAAGCTGGGCTTTGGGGCTATGTTGTGGTGAGCGGTTCTTCGAGGACTCGTGATGCCTTCTTGGCGCCATCTTGGGGTCCCCTTGGGGTCCTCTGGGGGCCCTCTTGAGGCTCTTTGGAGGGATCCAGGGAGCCCTCTTGGTGCTCTTAGAGGAGCTCTGGGAGCGCCTCTTGGGGCAATCTTGGGCCCCACTGTTCAAAAACAGGTCGGCGGCTGCAATTCAGGCCCCCGCCCCTCGGAGGCTCAAGAAGAGCGTCTTGGGGCCCTCTTGCGGCGCTCTTGGAACGCTCCTGGGCGCTCTTGGAGCCGTCTTGGGGCCCTCTTGGGGCCAACTTGAGGCCTGAAGAGCCCATCGGAAGCGAAAAGGCGAGAAGGCATTTTCTGTTGGTTTTTGACAGGTTTGGGCCTCTTGGGGGGATCCTCGGAGAGCTCGGAGGGCACTCGGAACCGTCTCGGGGCCGTTTTGGAGCCCCTTGGAGACATTTCGGGGACTATCTTGAGCCATCTTGAGGTATATTGAGCCATTTTGGAGGCCATCTTGGCCTTTCCGAGACCCTCTTGGAGCCATCTTGGGCCAAAAAGAACGCTCTGACACCTCGCGCGGGAGCCCGTCCAGACCCATGGAGGAGGAGAGGTAAAACCTCCTGAGCAAGCAAGGAAGTTGGAAAAGGAAACGCCCTAGACCACCTGCGCCCTAAAGGGCTGGTGGGATATACTTCCGCTTTGGAATCGTTTCTGGTCTTCATGTTTTTCGCCCGGCTATTGCGCGCGTCCCGTGTTCTCGGTATTATGTGGTTCGCGTTTCTCGCGTTCGCGTGTGTTTTGCATGTTTTCCGCTGTTCGTGTTTCTCATATTCGTTTTCGCGCGTTGCGGCTCCCATGTCAGGAAAACAGAAGAGGAGGAAGGATAACGGGGTATTCCGTGACATATATATATATACACACATATATATATACATATACATATATATATATATATATATATATATATATATATCCTCGCTTTCCTCTTTCCGGATCCCATTGATTTTGCAATGTTAGCAGGATTGTCTGTCACGTTTCTCATTGCTGAATTTCTCAGAAGGAATTGACTTCTCAGCGTTCCGTAGGCTTCCGCGTCTCGGTCTTCCGATTTGTCGTGTTACTGTGTCCTCGTTGTTTCACATTTGTTTCGCTGTTCTCGCTTTTCTCCACCGACGGCGCCTTGTTGTCTAAACTTTTCGCGTTTGCTGCGCGTTTCGTGCTTTTTGTTGCACTTTTCGCGCGCCATTCGAACACTTCGCGCTCTTCGGCCTCTTGTGCGCATCGCTGTATCCATTTTCGCTCTTCTCTCGCTTTTCGCACTTTTCGCGCTTTTCTACTTGTCGAGTGCGTTTCAAATGTTTCGCGCAACTTTTCGCACTTTTCGCGCTTTTCGCACTCTTCGCACTTTTCGCACTTTTTGCACTTTTCTACTTTTCGCACTTTTCGCGTTTTTCGCGCTTTTCTACTTTTCGCGCTTTTCGCGCTTTTCTACTTTTCGGGGCGGCCACCGGATATCAAGACCCGGATCTAAGCAGCACAGACGCTCCGGCCCCCTCCTGGGGGGGGCCTCTGCAGGACCGCCGGCGCCGGCGCCCCGCGCGCGGGCGGCGCGGACCCCGAGGGCGACGGGCCGCCCAAGTGCGCGGACGGGGCGGCCGAGCAGGCCCGGCCCGGGAGGGCAGGCCGGGCGTGCGGGCGTTTCGAGGCCTCCCAGATGGGGTCGGAGGACGAGGGGGAGGAGGAGGCGGAGGGGGAGGAAGAAGAGGAGGAGGAGGAGGAGGAGGAGGAGGAGGAGGAAGGTGATGATGATGATAATGATGATGATGATGATGCTGCTGTTGATGATGATGCTGATGATGATGATGATGATGATGCTGATGCTGAAGCTGAAGCTGATGCTGATGATGGTGCTGATGATCATGAGGATGATGATGCTGATGATGATGCTGGTGCTGATGCTGATGCGGATGCTAGTGCTGGTGCTGATGCGGATGATGATGATGATGATGTTGATGATAGTGATGGTGATGATGATGATGATGATGATGATGATGATGATGATGACGATGACGATGACGATGACGATTACGATGATGATGATGATGATGATGATGATGACGACGATGATGATGATGATGACGATGATGATGATGATGATGATGCTGATGCTGATGCTGATGCTGATGCTGATGTTGATGATGATGATGATGATGATGCTGATGATGATGATTTAGATGATGATGATGATGATGATTATGATGATGATGATGATGCTGATGCTGATGCTGGGTGCTGGAATGCTCGAGTGCTGGATTATGATGGATGATGAGATGATGATGATGATGATGATTGATGATGATGATGATGATTGATGAATGATGATGATGATGATGATGGTGATGATGATGATGATGATGATGATGATGATGATGCTGCTGATGATATGATGATGATGATGATGATGATGATGATGATATGATGATGATATGATGATGATGATGATGCTGATGAATATGATGATGATGATGATGATGATGAATGAGGATGATGATGAATGATGAGGATATGAGGATGAGGATGGAGAGGATGAGGATGAGGAGAAGTCGGAGGAACAGGGAGGAAAAGGAGGAAGAGGAGGAGGAGGAAGGAGGAGGAGGAGGAGGAGGAAAGGAGGGATGAATTGATGAGGAGGAGGAGGAGGAGGAGGAGGGAGGAGGAGGAGAGAGGAGGAGGAGGGGAGGAGGAGGAGGGAGGAGAGAAGGAGGAGGAGGAGGAGGAGGAAGGAGGAGAGGAGGAGGAGGAGGAGAGGAGGAAGAAGAGGAGGAGGAGGAGGAGGGAGGAGGGAGGGAGGGAGGGAGGGAGGGAGGGAGGGAGAGGAGGAAGAGGAGGAGGAGAGGAGGAGGAGAGGAGGAGGAGGAGGAGCAGGAGGAGGAGGAGGAGGTGGAGGAGAAGAGGAGGAGAGGGAGGAGGAGGGGGAGAGGAGAATGAGGAGGAGGAGGTGGAGGAGGAGGAGGAGGAGGAGGAGGAGGAGGAGGAGGAGGGAGGAGGAGGGAGAGGAGGGAGGAGGGAGGGAGGGAGGGAGGGAGGGCGGGAGGGGAGGGAGGGAGGACGGGAGGAGGAGAGGAGGGAGGAGGAGGAGGAGGAGGAGGAGGAGGACGGGGATGATGAGGAGGAGGAGGGGGAGGAGGAGGAGGGGGAGGAGGAGGAGGAAGAGGAGGAGGAGAAGGAGGAGGAGGAGGAGGGGGAGGAGGAGGAGTGCAAGCAGGGCAGGTGAGCGTTTCCAGGCCTCCTGCCCAGACCTTCTCGCGTTGTGGAAAAATCCCGAACGGAGGTTTTTGCTATCTTCGGCGCGTGGGGGCCCTCGCCGGGCCGCGGGACCGTCAACAAAAAACGACTCGGGACGAAAAACTGGTTTTGGGGAACGGGGTGAGACCTCTCGGGGTCGACGTCATGAAAACATTACGTATGACCTCAGGGTTCTGGCGAGCAGGACTGGGGCCCTGAGACCCTGGCGTTGCAGTGTTTTCACCTCGGGCGCGTCGTCGCCTGGTTTCGGGCCCCGGCATCCCTCGCAGATCGAGGCGGTGCGAAAGATGCAGCAGGTGCGGTCTGGGGCTCTGGTGGCGATGTTTTGCGGTGCTGCATGTTTTCGGCAGCGTCAGATCTG
The DNA here is from genome assembly GCA_963575745.1 of Prorocentrum cordatum. Taxonomy (NCBI): domain Eukaryota; class Dinophyceae; order Prorocentrales; family Prorocentraceae; genus Prorocentrum; species Prorocentrum cordatum. The sequence goes on from CAUYUJ010019288.1 coordinate 97,352, forward strand.
AGGGGGGGAAGAGGTTCGAGGATCTGGGGTCGAGGAGGTGCGATGTTCTACGGCCACTTGTTTTTCTTTTTCGTAGGACAAGCTTCTTGTTCTGAGATCATGCCGTGGCAGGCCAATAGGAGTGCCGCGACGGTCGGTCCCTGCTCAAAGCTGGGCAGCAGGCGAGCGTGGGAGCTGGCTGGGGGTCTACGGTTAAGTCGGGCCTGTCCCTCTACAGGAGGAATCATCAAAAGTAGTTTTAAACAGTCTTGGGACGATTTTTTTGAGCATTCTCTGACAATGTGCAAATATTTTTTGAATCTTATTCGTTCAAAATCCGCCTGTGTGGGGACATGCCCGACCTAAGTCTAGGGTGGCACAGCACTGGTTCTGGCGAGCAGGACGGGGGGCAAGAGGCTCGAGGTTCTGGGCTCGAGGAGGCTTTCCGTCTTTCTCTGCCTCCGCGGGCCGTTCTCGTGCCCCGGGGCCGCCAGAACAGGATTCCGGACGCAACACTGTACCATGTGTACCCGGGGAGCGGATCTGGCTTCATCTCCGCCCCCGACAGACTTTCTGGGGCCGCCAAGACCGGTGCAAGCCCCCTGGCCGCCTCCCGAGGCGAGCGACGGAAGAACGCGTCCACAGATCCGGGCCCCGCAAGTTTTCCTAGAGTCGGGCGACCTCGCCCGGCTTCTCGGGTCCCGGGAGCCCCCCGGATCGTTCCGGCTCGAAAACAAAATGCCGCAGACAGGATGCTTTGCGATGTTTCAGCTTGTGGTTGCAGCGTCGGATCTCAGGGTGGGGTCGACTGCGCGGGCGTTCGCGCGCAAGTTTCCCGCGTGAGGTCGCGCGTGGGCGCTTGTTTCTCTCCAGGCGGCGTGCCACGCCGGCGGCCCGCGTGAGCCGCGGCGCTGGGCCGCTGTCTTCGTGCGTAAGGCCCGTTTCTTTTCGTCGCTCAGGTGGGGTCAGGTCAGGTCGGCCGGGTCGGGCAGGTCCCCTGAGATCGCGTCGTACTTTTTTCACACCTTGCGTTTTCGCGTTATTTCGGGCCCCAGAACCCTCACACATGGGTTCAGCTTGAATAAGTGCAGCGGAAGGATGGGGTCCATGGCTCTGGCCGTTTTTCCCTATCTAGGCTCTGCCTAGAAGGGTTCTTACTCTCTAGCTTCAAGGGGCCGGGCAGTGGAAAGCGCCCCGGGCGGTTCCCCCAGTCCCCTGTGAGCGGTTCCCCCCAGTCCCCTGGGAGCTTTAGCTTTAGCTTTAGCTTTAGCTTTAGCTTAGCTTTAGCTTAGCTTTAGCTTAGCTTTAGCTTAGCTGTAGCTTAGCGTTTCGCTTAGCTTTTAGCTTTAGCTTAGCTTAGCGTTAGCTTAGCTTAGAGCTTAGCTTTAGCTTAGCTTTAGCTTAGCTTTAGCTTAGCTTTAGCTTAGCTTTAGCTTAGCTTTAGCTTAGCTTTAGCTTAGCTTTAGCTTAGCTTTAGCTTAGCTTTAGCTTAGCTGTAGCTTATATTTAGCTTAGTTGTAGCTTATCTTTAGCTTAGCTGTTGTTCAGATTTAGCTTAGCTTTAGCTTAGCGTTAGCTTAGTATTAGCTTAGCTTTAGCTTAGCTTTAGCTTAGCTTTAGCTTAGCTTTAGCTTAGCTTTAGCTTAGCTGTGGCTTAGCTGTGGCTTAGCTTTAGCTTAGCTTAGGCTTAGCTTTAGCTTAGCGTTACTGTTACTACTAATGCTGCTTTCCTAGGGGTTCGATCTCCTAGGTAGGGTCGCACTGGGATACTTTTTTTTTAGGATGTTGTATTTTTCCCCGTCTCCGGACCTCAGGGGGGTCAGGACACATCGGTCAGGTCGGGCGGGCAAGGGGGGCCCTTGAAGAGCTCCCAGACCGCCACCCCGGGCTCCCATAAAGTACGGCGTGGGTGCGCCCGTGGGTGCGGCGTGGCGTGGGCTCCCAGAGATCCCACCCCCTCACCCGTTTTTCGTCGCAGAACCAAGTTTGATGGTCCTGGCTCTTCATCGACGACGTGGCGTGCCTAGACAGCAGTGGGCTTCCTCAGTGTACGGTCTGAACCAACATCGCCTTTCTGCTCCCCTTTAACCCCTGAGTTTATTTCAGGACTCGATGCATCTCTGCGGTTCATGTGTTGCATACGGTCGCCAACGTCGCAAGCCTGCGTTTGCCGACGCGTCCTGCTGGATGCACGGCCGAGCGAGCGAGCGAGGAGCGAGGGGGCCTGATGACGGGCCACAGGGGCTGAAATCGTGAAAAAACGCCCAGAGTGAACAAACATACCATCGGTCGGGGCTCTTCAGACGGGGGTCAATGCAAACGGGGGTCAGCCAGAGCGCCCGATCTTGCAGGATCTTGCAGGGCCAGGGTCGCCATTGACCCGGGTCTGGGTGCAGGATCTTCAGGACTTTGCAGGATCCTTCGCATTGACCCGGGTTTGGGCGCAGGATCTTGCAGGCTCTTGCAGGATTCTGCAAGGCCTGAGTGACCCGGGTCTGGATTGACCGGGGTCAGAAGATCCCCGAATCGGAGATCTGGGTTCTGCACCCTTCTACGCACACTGAAATCCTTCAGCTCAGTGATCTGGCCCCTGAGCGTCTCCATGGCGACTGGGGAGCCGAGGATTGCTGAACTGATGGATTTGGCATACCGAAATCCATCACTTCAGTGATCCTCGCCTCCCCGGTCCCCAGGGAGCGTGTCCCTCTACAGGGGGAATTTTCAAGAATAGTAAAAAATCGTCTGGGGACGTGTTTTTGATGTCTTTTTGACTATTCGGGAATCTTCTTTTACTATTTTTCATGTTTCGTGCCCGACCCATTGCAACGCGGCGCGTCGCGGCGGCGACCGCCGCGCGGCGCGCGGAAGAGACGAGGCTTGGCGGCGAGCCGGGGGGGGCAGGCCTTCTCAGGATGATACGAAGCCAAGACGAGGGTAACATCGGGTGGGGATGAGTGGAGAATCTCTGAGGTCCAACGGCTCTGAAGGACATCTCGGGCGCCGCAGCCTCCTCAGAGCGCTCCAGAACGCTCTGAGACCGTTCCGGAGCGCTCTGGAAAAGACTTATCCTCGCCCTGGCCCCGTCCGACAGAAGGCGGCGGGGCTTCTCAGAAGCCCCCTGTCCTTCGGAGGAGCCGTCTCCGTCTTCTTCTTCTTCTTCGGAGGAGGAGGAGGAGGAGGGGAGAAGGACGAGGAGGGGGAGGGGGAGGGGGAGGGTGGAGGAGGAGGAGGAGGAGGAGGAGGAGGAGGAGGAGGAGGAGGAGGCCAAGACTTCCCAGAAGGCCGGAGGCCCTCCGAGCCTTCTGAGAAGGCCGGCCCCTTCTGACTCCCCCACTGGGCTCGCCGCCGAGAGGAGGGAGGACGCGGGGAGGAGACGCGCGCACGAGTCCGAGGTCAGACACCCAGGGCGCAGAGTCCTCCTCCTCTTCCTCCTCTTCCTCCTCATCCTCTTCCTCCTCTTCCTCCTCCTCCTGCTCCTCCTCCCCCCCTCCTCTCCTCCTCACTCCTCCTCCTCCTCCTCCTCCTCCTCCTCCTCCTCCTCCTCCTCCTCCTCCTCCTCCTCCTCCTCCTCCTCCCCCCCCCTCCTCCACCTCCCCCTCCTCCACCTCCTCTTCCTCCTCCCTCCTCCTCTTCCTCGGGTCGCCTACGGCCCCAGGGGAAACCGTGCCGCTCTGGGCCGCGCCCTCCCCCCACCGCCGCCCCTCCTGCCGAGCAGAGGCCAGCGCCCGCCCGGAGCCGCGACTGGCCGACGGGAGGGAGCTGCTGCTGGCGGTGGCCCCCACGCTGGTGGGCCTGGCAGAGGAGCGCCTGGGCGGCGCGCGTGGGGGGGTACTCAAGCGGTGGCGAAGCGTCCTGGTACTATTTCGCAAGAGCGCGCGTGTAAGCTTTTTAAGAACATCAGTGTTGCGAAAACATGTTTTTCTTGGGGGGGGGGGAACTCGATTTTGTATAAGGATTTCGGCATGCGCGCGCGACGACGAGCGCGTGTGTACTTCGTCGTATTTTTTGCAAGGGATTCTTGAACACGAGTGTGCGCGCATAGTATTTTTTGCAGAGGATGGCGGTGGGGGTGGGGCCGATACCGCCCCCCTTGGGATAGGGTAAATTCATATTTCGGATGGACGATGGGGCAGAAGCCTGTGTGTTTTGCATCGGTTCCCGGGGGATCTTTAACCCCGTGGGGGGGAGGGTGGTAGAACATATTTCTTTATATATGAGAATCTACGCGTGTAGTCTATGCGGTGCAATTAATTTCTGTTCGCAGTGACTTGTCCACTCCCCTGCTCGCGCAAACATCCTACCCACCCACCCGCAAGTTGGTTTGAAAACCCCGTACGGCGGCGATTGCGGTGAGTGCTTGGCGCTGGCTGGTGCATCTCTGCGGCCGCGCCAGCCCGCGCTTGCACGCGCGCGCAGCGGTCAGCTAGTTTGGCGCGACCGACGCGGCCACGGTGGTGCTGACCGTTCGGCACATCCCAGCGGGCACTTCAGTGCGAGTCGGCGACTTGGGCGGCCGCGGTGTCATGGCAACGTCGACAACGGTAGACACGATGATGATAGTAGCGATGCCAGTGACGATGCTGACAGCGACGACGGCACGGCCAGTGACGGCGCCGATGCTGATCACGCCGACGACGGTGACGGCGTCTTCGCGTCGGTGGTGATTCTTGCGGAAGGAGTTCGACATGCGCGCGCGGCCGACGCGGGAGAGTGGCCGCATGGTATTGGAGAATATACGCGGTGCAGTTTACTGTTACTTTCCTACTTTTACTACTACTACTACTACTACGGTTACTGTCACTGCCACTGCTACTACTACGACTACTACAACTACTACTACTCCTACTACTGTTATTGCCACTACTACTGCCACTGCTACTAATACGATTACTGCTACCACTATTACTAAATCTACTTTGAGTACTACCAATACCACTACTACTACTACTACTACTACTACTACTACTACTACTACTTAGCCTTCCATTACTACTATCATTATTTGCCATTCGTCACTACTACTACTATTACTACTACTACTACTACTGCTACTCCTACCACTACTCCTACTAATACTAGTACTATTATTACTATTACGACGAAAACTATTGCGATTATTACCACTACTACTACTGCTACTACTACTACCATATCTGCTTCCACTCCTACTACTACTACTACTACTCACACTGTTTTACTACTACCACTACTACTACTACTACTACTACTACTGCTACTACTACTACTACTGCTACGACTACTACTACTACTACTGCTAATGCTAATGCCAATGCTACTAACAATGCCAATGCTAATGCTGATGCTAATGCTGATGCTAATGCTAATGGCAATGCCACTGCCAATGCGACTGATAATGCTAATGCTACTGCGACTGCTAATGCGAATGCTAATGCGAGTGAGAATGTTTGCGCGAATGCTAATGCTAATGCTAATGCCAATGCTAATGCTGATGATAATTCTATTGCTCGTGATAATGCGAATGCGACTGCGAACGCGAACGCTAATGCTAATGCTGATGATAATGCCAATGCTAGTGATAATGTCAATGATAATGCCAATACGGATGGTAATGCCAATGCTAATGCTAATGCCAATGCTACTGCCAATGCCAATGCTAATGCTGATGCTAATGCGGATGCTAATGATAATGCCAATGCTATTGTAAATGCCACTGATAATACTAATGATACGGCGACTGCTAATGCTAATGCTAATGCGAGTGAGAATGCTAACGCGAATGCTAATGCGAATGCGAATACCAATGCTAATGCTGATGATAATGCCATTGCTCGTGCTAATGCGAATGCGAATGCGAACGCTAACGCTAATGCTAATGATAAGGTCGCCCCACCTCAATACCTACCTTTTGGTGGGTTCTGATCATACATGTTCTTCCGTCCCCCCACATCTCTTCATCCCCCATGCACTTTCTTCGTTCTCTCTCTCTCTCTCTATATATATATATCCTCCTCCTCCTCCTCCTCCTCCTCCTCCTCCTCAAAGGGATTCGATTGGAAAGCCTCACAAAAGGAATCCTTTGGAAAGCATCACAAAAGGGATCCACTGGAAAGCCTCACACAAGGAATCCTTTGGAAAGCGCAACAAAGGGATTCTATTGGAAAGCCTCGCAACAGGAATCCTTTGGAAAGCACCACAAAAGGATTCTATTGGAAAACCGCACAAAAGGAACCATTTGGAAAGCACGCACAAGGATTCTATTGGAAAGCCGCACAAAAGGAATCCTTTGGAAAGCATCACAAAGGAATTCTATTGGAAAGCCTCACACAAATAATCATTTGGAAATCACCACACATGGATTCTATTGGAAAGCCGCGCAAAGTAATTCTATTGGAAAACATCACAAAAGGAATCCTTTGGGAAGCGCCACGAATGCATTCTATTGGAAAGCCGCACAGAAGGAATCCGTCGGAAACGTCACATAGGAATTCGATTGGAAAGCCTCACAAAAGGAATCCTTTGGAAAGCACCACAAAGGGTTTCTATTGGAAAGCCGCACAAAGGAATTCTATGGGAAAGCCTCACAAAAAGAATCCTTTGGAAAGCACCACAAACGGATTCTATTGGAAAGCCGCGCAAAATAATTCTATTGGAAAGCATCACAAAAGGAATCCTTTCGGAAGGGCCACACATGGATTCTATTGGAAAGCCGCACGTAAGGAATCCTTCGGAAAGCATTACACAGGAATTCGATTGGAAAGCCTCACAAAAGGAATCCTTTGGAAAGCACCACAAATGGATTCGATTGAAAAGCCGCACAGAAGGAATCCTTTGGAAAGCATCACAAAGGAATTCTATTGGAACACCTCACAAACGGAATCTTTTGGAACGCACCACAAAAGGATTCAATTGGAACGCGCCGTTGTGCAGCCTGAACTACAGACGGCGGCCCCTTCGGTGGAGGATGAGGCCTGGCGCAGGTTCACAAAGGGAGAGGCGGTGGCCGCTCTCAGACAAAGCCCGCCTGTCTCCGCCAACTCCTCTATCGCGCCAAAAAACGCCCAAAAGCACTACCCAGGGGAGTCCGTCGGCTACTACTACTACTATTACTATTACTACTACTACTACTACTCCTACTACTACTGCGCTACTACTACTACTATTACTACTACAACTACTACTACTACTACTACTACTACTACTACTACTACTACTACTACTACTACTACTACTACTACTACGACTACTACTACTACTACTACCGTTTCCACTACTACGACTCGTACTACTACTACTACTACTACTACTACCACTACTACTATTACTACTACTACTACTACTACTACTACTACTACTACTACTACTACTACTACTACTACTACTACTACTACTACTACTACTACTACTACTACTACTACTACTACTACTACTACTACTACTACTACTACTACTATTACTACTACTACTATTTACTACTACTTGTTTTATTATCTACGTGGTGCAAGCTATGTGGTGCGCGGCGGCGACGGCGGCGACGGTGCGGCGATGGCGGCGGCGACGGCGGCGACGGGCGGCATGGAAGGCGACGGCCGCACCTGGTCCAGAGACGACCGGCGGCGACGGATGGCGACGGGCGGCACCGTCCACAATAACCCCCTCCGGTCCCGAGATTGTGCAGCCAAGTCAGAAGGCCTAAGTGCAAGTTCTGTTTGGGTCTGTATATATACATATAGACATATGTGTATATGTGTGTGTTCACTCATATATACGTATACATGTATATCTATATTTATGTATATATTGATGGTAGATATGTATGATTGCATTTGTATCTATATATGCATATCATTACATAACAGATGTAGGCCATTTGGATGGAACAACATAAGCTGCCCCCTACGCTTCTCTTTATCCTCGCTACAAGGGCCAGGGCATGCGGGCCCCTTGCTCCCTTGCGGCGGAGGGCGTGACCGGGGGGGGATGGGAGGATGGAGGCCGGTAGCGTCACGATTCGCGCCAGCGCTGTTCTTGTGAATGCTTCGGATTTGCTAGTTCCCCCTTGAGATCCTGGCGGTTCAATTTTTTCGAGCCGGGGTTTTTCGCTCGATTTCAGGCCACGGGACCCTCACATATCGATCCAGCTCGAAAAATGATGCAGAGAGATGGGGTCCGGGGGTCCGGTCTGGCGATGTGGCAATTTTTTCCAGCGGCGGATCTCAGGGCCAGACGGCGCCAGCGCGCCAGGGCAACACGGCACCAGCGCGAATCGTGGGGGGACGGAGCTGGTCACGGGCGTTGATTATCCAGCTGTCTGCCGCAAGTCCCGCCGCCGTGCCAGCCCAGCATTCTGGGTGGCAATTTGTTCGAAGGTAGGAGAGCCATGATGCGAATGAGGGTGAGGATGGTGATGCTGATGATGATGCCGACGATGATGACGATGATGATGATGGTGATAATGATGATGCTGCTGTGATTGTTGTTGCTGTTGTTGTTATGGTTTCTTGTTGTTGTTCATAGTGATGCTGATGCTGATGATTATGATGATGATAATGATGATGATGATGATGATGATGATGATGATGATGATGATGGTCGTGGTGGTGGTTGTGATGATGATGTTGATGTTGATGTTGTTGCTGATGGTGATGTCGGTGGCGATGATGCTGATGATGATGATGATGGTGATGACGATGACGAGGGGGATGATGATGATGATGATGATGATGATGATGATGATGATGATGATGACGATGATGACGATGAGTGTGATGCTGATTTTGATGATTCTGCTGTTGATGATGATGTCGATGATGATGATGATGTGGATGATGATGTCGATGATGATGCTGCTGATGATGATGCGGGTGCTGATGATGATGATGATGATGCTGATGCTGATTCTGATGATGACGGCGATGCTGATTGTACTTGTGGTGGTGGTGGTGGTGTTGACGATCCTAATGAAGCTGATGCTGATTCTGCTGATGATGATGCTGTTGTTGATGATAATATCTATGCTGATGGTGATGCTGATGCTGATTATGATTATGATGATGATGATGGTGATGATGATGGTTATGAAGATGCGGATGAGGATGATGATGTTGAGGATGACGATGATGCTGATGATGATGGTAATGGTGGTGATTGTGATGAGGATGCTGATGATCATGATGATGCTGATTCTGATGACGATGAAGAAGAACAGTAAGGTGTAGTAGTTGTTGTGGTTGCATTCTCATTTCTGAAGAATAATTATTGTTGATCCCCCGTCACCGGTGCATATTGTTTTTCTCAATCGAAGTGTGCCCCTCGACGCTTGCACCCTGTTTTTTGACAGGGAAAGTCTTCCTGCTCAAACTGGCCCCCTGGCCCCCGGGTGACAACAACAACGGCTCCCGCCTGAGACTTCCTTACAATTTAGGCAGGACCCCCGCTCCCGCCCGAGACTTCCTCTTATTTTATTCAGGAATCGCGCTCTCGCTTGGGACTTCCTTACAAGCCATACAGACATCGCTCTCCCGGAGCTCTGGAGTCGCGCTCTCGCTGGAGACTTGCTTGCAACTTACTGAAGAATAGCCTTACGTTTGATTTTTTCCGCAATTTGCCAAAGCGCCGCGCTCCCGACACCCAGGCACCCAGGAGTCGCGCCCGTTGTAGCCCCATGTGCATGCCCTTCGTGGCCCCGCTGTCGCCATTTGTGTCCCCCGCATTGTCCTACGTGGCCCAGTTGCTACCCTCAGTGGCCCCATCGTTGCCTTCTGTGGCCCCGCATTATCTGCACTTCGTGGCCCCCGCTCGTTCGCACTCTTCGTGGCCCCATACGCATTCCCTTTGTGTCCCCGCTGTCGCCCTTCGTGGCCTACTTCGTGCCCTTCGTGGCCCTGCTGTCGTTCTCTCTCGCTCTCGCTTTCGCTCGTCGTCGCCGTCGTCGCCGTCTTCTTCGACGTCGTCGTCGTCGTCGTCGTCGTCGTCGTGGTCGGTCCCCTGTCCGTCCCTCTTGGGGTCGGGTCGACGGTCCGCGGCCGCCCCGCCGATCAGCGCTGCCGCTGGCCAGGCCGACGGTCCGCGGCCGCCCCGCCGCTTGCCGGGGCCCGGCCTGCAGGGAAGAAAGGTATACCCCCCAAAAGGGGTTCGATCGAAGACGAAGAGGGCGGGTATCGAGGGTTTGGGAAATACGCGTTATTGGACACTCGAGCATATAAGGGCGAACAGTCTTAAATTCATTGCTGTTGTTGTTGTTGTTGAACTTTTCTTTCTGAAACGTACTTTTTGTTGATCCCCCCGCCTGGTGCACATCGTATTTTTTTAAATTGAAGTGTCCCTCCCGGGGCTCGCACCCTGTTTCTCTGATCAGGGAAAGTCTCGAGCGTCAATTTGCGCCCCTGGCCCCCGAGTTACAACAATGGCTCCCGCCTGATACCTTCTTACAAGTTATTCCCAAATCACGCTCTCGCGCGGGATTTCTTCGCAATTTATGCAGCATTCGTGCTCTCGCGTAGGATTTCCTCGCAATATATTCAGACGCCGCGCCCTGGACATTCAGGAATCACGCTCTTGCTTGGGCCCATCTCACGATTTACTTGGGAATCGCGCTATCGCTAGAGATTGCCTCGCGATTCATGCAGGACGCACGCTTCAGCAACCCGCTTGCTCGCCCTGGCCGCCTGGGCCCGCCTTCCCGACCCAGGGTCTACCCGCCCGATCTACCCGTTTGGTTCTGCAGCGTTTCTTCTGCTCCTAGCCCCTCTCCTGCTACTCGTCTCTCTCGTGCTCCATCCTTCTACCTCCCCCATTGTCCCTTTCTTCGTCCTCTCTTCCCCTGCCGTAGGGCATATATATATATACGGGTCTGATCGAAGACGAAGCGGGCGGTTATCGAGGGTTTGAGATATACGTGTTGAATGACACGCGCGCAGGTAAGAGCGAACAATCTTCATATTGTTCTTGTTGTCTTTGTAGTTGGTGTTGTTGATAATGATGATGCTGGTGGTGGTGATGCTGATAATGCTGGTGACGATGACGATGATGAGGGGGGTGATGATGCTGATGAATATCGTGATGCCGGCGATGAGGATGCTGATGTTTAAACTAGTGATGGTGACGATGATGGTGACGATGATGATGATGATGATGATGATGATGATGATGATGATGATGATGATGATGATGATGATGATGATTATGATGCTGATGATGATTGTGGTGGTGGTGATGATGATGACGACGACGATAATGATGATTAGGAGGACGATGATGCTGATTGTTGTTATAACTCTTCTTATCATTATAATTATTATTACTACTACTATCATTATTATTCGTCTGCTGCTGCTTATGATGACGATGATGATGATGACGATGACGATGCTGATGCTGATGCTGATGATGATGATGATGATGATGATAATGATGATGATGTTGGGGATGTAGATGCTGATGCTGATGCTGATGCTGCTGCTGCTGATGGTGATGATGATGATGATGATAGGGATTCTGATGATGATGATTGTGGTGGTGGTGATGATGACGACGATGATGATGAGGATGATTCTGATGCTGATTTATGTTATTAATTTCATTCATTTATTATTATTATATACTTATTTGTATTCTCATTCTTACTACTACTACTGCTACTACTACTACTACTATCATTATTTTTAGTCTGCTGCTGCTGATGATGACGATGATGATGACGATGCCAATGACGATGATGATGATAATGATGATGATGATGCTGATGATGATGATGATGACGATGATGATGATGATGATGATGATGATGATGATGATGATGATGATGATGATGATGATGATGATGATGATGATCATGATGATGATGATGATGGTGGTGATGATGATGATGATGATGATGGTGGTGATGATGATGATGATGATGATGATGATGCTGAGGAGGAGGAGGATGAGGAGGAGGAGGAGGAGGAGGAGGAGGAGGGAGGAGGAGGAGGGAGAAGATAAAAGCCGTTACATGTGTCACCTTTCGTCTTCACTATTGGGAACGCCTTACGGCCGGTGCCGCCGACCCTGAAGGGGGACGACGACCGCGACGGTGGCGTCTGCGGCGACGACGACGCTGACGTGGAGCAGAGTCCTCAGGGACGCTTCGTGGGGCCTCTCTGGAGCGCGCTCGTAGGCCTTTGGGGGGCAGTTTTGGGGCCTCTTGGGAGTATCTTGGGGGCCTCTTGGGAGCCTTTTGGGGGTCCCTTCGGGCTTCGCACTAGCGGGTACTTCTGGGAAACTTGCCCAAAGTTGCCACTTTGGGGTCTCTTTTTGGCGTTGCAGCGTTGCCCACATCGGGGAGGATTGGGTTTGCTGGGTCGCTGGCCACAGTGCCCGTTGGTGGGGTCCCCGTTAGAGGGGCGCTGAGCCCAGGGTCGGTGGAGGCGCCCTCCTGGCAGAAGCCCAGGGGTGGGCGCACGGCAGGCTCCTTCGGCGATGGCGCGCCAGCGACGCCGGCGAAGGTGCGCTTTAGGTTGAACTCTGGCGACGCGGGAGCACCCGAGGGACACGGTGACGCCACCGGACCCGACGTAATGCAACCTGGAACGATCGGGGCCGCGATGGATTCAACCCGCGATCGATCCAAGGTTGAGCGATCGACGCGGTGTCACAAGCCTTTGCGCGACCCGACGCCGCGCGAGTCTGCCGTGCGTCATGTACACCGATGCACCTCGGGCCGAGGGCCGGCCAGGGCCAGGGTCGGTGCTGGTGCACGGTCTGCGCCAGCTCGTCCTGCGAGGCGGCGGCATGAACGATGCTGCAGCATCGTGCGGGATCACGACCAGGGCCCCTGGACCACCCCCTTTCTGCCGCATCTTCTCGAGCCGGATGGATCCGCGAGGGTCCCGGAGCCCGAAGTTGTGTGAGCACCCTCCTTGTGGCCCTCTAAGACGTCGCCAGACTCTTGTCACGATCCCTTCAGGACGACACCAGGCGGAGGCGGTGCGGCGTCCCCTTCCCCTGCATCCCCGACGTGCCTTGCCTGCCCTGAGGGGGGCCGCGCGCGGGGTCTCGCCTCTTCCTTCTCGTCGTCGTCGTCGTCGTCGTTGTCCTCCTCCTCCTCCTCCTCCTCCTCCTCCTTGTCTCCTGCTCCTGCTCCTCCTCCTCTTCCTCCTCCTCCTCTTCCTCCTCCTCCTCCTCCTCCTCCTCCTCTTCCTCCTTCCTCTCTTGCGCATCACCGACGTGCCTTGCCTGCCCTGAATGGAGCCGCGCGCGGGGCCTCGCCTCGCCCTCTCGGGCTCCTCGTGGCGTGTCCCCTCGTCGCGATCTCGCCTCCGTGCTCTCGTCCTCCGCTCCGCCGTGCCCTTGTCCTCGCGCTCCTCGTCCTCGTCCTCGTGCTCCTCGTCCTCGTCCTCGTCTTCTTCCTCCGCCTCTTCCTCCTCCTCCTGCTCCTCCTCCTCCTCCTCCTCCTCCTCCTCCGGCTCCTCCTCCTCCTCCTCCACCTTCTCCTCCTCCTCCTCCGCCTCCGCCTCCTCCTCCTCCGCCTCCTCGTCCGCCTCCGCCTCCGCCTCCTCCTCCTCCTGCTTCTCCTCTTCCTCCTCCTCCTCCTTCGCCTCCTCCTCCTCCTCCTCCTCCTCCTCCACCTATTCCTCCTCCTCCGCCTCCTTTTCCTCCTTCTCCGCCTCCTCCGCCTCCGCTTCCGCCTCCTCCTCCTTCTCCTCCTCCTCCTCCTTCTCCTCCTCCTGGTGGTTCAAGTCCTGAGCACACCGCGGGAGTAGCAGGACTCAGCATTGCCATCCAGGGAAGGCCCTGGGTGTTCGGGCTCAAGCCTTCGCTTTTGCCCAGTGCCAGCCTGGTCAGCCCCAGGCAGCGGCACAACCACGTCCCGCACTAGTGCCACCTGCTGGGCCCATTTCTTGTGTGTGCTGCGGCGCAGAGGAGACAGGAGATGGCGTCGGCCCAGAGGAAGTATGTCGTCTGCTCGAAGCGTGGCTGTAAAGGGTGGGCTTGGTGTTCTGCTAATGCTCGCCATTGCATCCAGTGTGGCAATCGATTCAAGCAGCGCTCGGAGTCAGCTGCGTACGCAGATCGGCCAGCAGGGGGAGGCGGAGGAGCTCTGGAGGATCGGCCTGTCGACCAAGAGCCACCGTCCACGCCAGGCCGCTGGAGACACGGCTCCCGCGGGCCCGAGCTTCCCCCTGGTCTGGGCCGCGGAGGAGGTCGAAAGGTCACCTTCGCAGATGATGACACCCACAGTGAAGATCCCGTGGCCCTGGCCCAAGCACAGGTCACGTTTTGGAAGAAGTGGAAACCAGACGGAGAGGAGCACAAGTCGGCGCTGGGCAAGCTCAAGTTTGCCAAGGCGCAGGCCCTTTCCCCCAAGAGCTTGGAGCAGCAGGCTCAGTCGCTGTCAGATCAGATGCAGGTCGCGCGCCAGAAGCTCACGGCCCAGAAGAAAGACGCGACGGAGCTTGTGCACACCATCGTCGAGGCCAGCGAACACCACGGCAAGCGGGTCGAGGAGATTGAGATCAACACCAAAGAAGTGCAGTCCCTGGAGTCTCAGCTCAACCTGGCCACCCAGGCAGCAGCGTACGAGGCATCCAAGGATGAGGATTTGCTCACCACTCTCCAAGGCATGCTGGCAGCTCGCATGCCCGAGGGTGGAGAGGCCCACCAGAACTACGAGCTAAAGTATCGGAGCTGGCGCAGCTGTTCGACAACATGCAGCACCAGCACACCATGTATGTGGAGACCCAGGCGAAGGGCGATGGCAAGGGCAAAGGGTTTCAGCCAGCACAGGAGCCTGACGGCTTCCCCGCAGTTGGCGAACGAGCTGATGAGCCAGAAGCGCCACAGCCCATTCCAGGCCAGCATGTCCCGACGCTAGTTGACGACAAGGAGCTGGAGGAGACGCCGCTCGCCATCGCCGCCGAAGCGACCCCGATGGACGAGTCGCAGGGCCGTGTGCGTGCTGCTGCGGCAATGGAGCAGGTCGCCAACGGCATGGCCGAGATCCAGGGCGACGGCGGCCCCGAGGCCAAGAAGGCCAGGGCGGCTGCAGCGGCCGCCGTGGTCGCAAGTGAGGGCCCGTCGCCAGGGTAACCAAAATTATAAGCTAGCCACCATCAACGGATCGTGCCGGCCTGCCGTTCGCAAGTTTTGCAATCACCGCAGGCCGGCGCAGTCACCATCGTTTGTGCCCAGGAGTGTAAGTTAGCCGAAGGCGATAGCATTGTGCGCCAGATACAATGGCGCGCGTCTCAAGGGTGGCTGGCCTACACAACTCCTGCTGCAGTGAACCCCAACAATGAGCTGATTTCGGGAGTCCCGATTTTGATTCGGGATGGTTTGGACCTGGGGGTCCAACCTCTGCTGATTCCCTCGGGGTGTGAGCCCGCTCGTTTTGTCTGGGGTGATCCTGGAGCTCCCAGGGATCCCAAAATTCGCTTTGTGTCCTACGTATTTCCAAGCTGCTGCAGGTCTCTCAGAGACCAATTTAAACGTCTTGGCCACCATGGGCCAACTTCAAGATGACTTAGCCCATCAAGTTCTGGTCGCGGGGGATTTCAATTTGGCCCCCACC
Source organism: Prorocentrum cordatum (assembly GCA_963575745.1). Classification (NCBI taxonomy): domain Eukaryota; class Dinophyceae; order Prorocentrales; family Prorocentraceae; genus Prorocentrum; species Prorocentrum cordatum. The sequence goes on from CAUYUJ010019288.1 coordinate 112,860, forward strand.
AGGTTGTCCCAGGCCGGGTTTCTGTCCAGGTCCACTATGGCCGTGCTTGCACCCCCGACAGCCACCTACAGAACCAAGAAGACCAAGTCGGCTATCGACTATTTTGTCTCCAGCCAAGGCCTCGCGCCCTGGCTCCAGAACCCCCGTGCCCTGGCCTCCTGCCCTCTCCTCCCTCATAGGCCCGTGCTGTTGGATATCGTTGTCCAGGGTAACTTTAATACCCCCTCGCTGCATGGTCCCCAGAAGCTGCCCGCCCACATCCCAGTGGGCCCGCAATTACCAGAAGTGAGTTGGCACCAGGCTGCGGCGATTATGGATTATGCTTCGCAGTTGATCGAAGATGCTCAACGGCCTCTTTCCGATCAGCAGTCGACTGCGATCCTGGACCACGTGTGCTGCACCTTGGCCCAGGACTTGGAAGCTGCAATCAGTAGGGGGGCCAACGCCCCTATTAAACCCAGTAAGTTCCCCAGGGCTCACCCCCCTCAGGTTCTTGAGGTCCCCGCGGGGGCTAAAGCGGCTCGTAGCAGATCCAAATGGGCGGCCTATGCGGGTCCGTTAAGATGGTTGTGTAACCGAGTTCAGGAATTCAGGCGCTGCGTTCAGGACTGGGATTTGCTTGAGTTTCAAGAAGTCCTGGACAGCCTGGAGGATTGCCCCGAGTTGTTCTCCACCGCGGTGTCCCTCAAGGAGGGGCTTCAAGATATTCAAGTAGCCGCAGGTTTGCTACTTATTGATTTCCAGGCTGGCGTTCTAGATCAGACGTTGGCGCTGCAAGTTCTAGACGAGCTGCTAAAGCAGATCACCGAGCTCCTGCGCCAGGAGCAGGCGGTGGATAATGCCGCAGATGGGAGGGCTTGGAGGGAATGTGTTCGGCCTAACATGAAAGGGGGAATGGGGTGGGCTCACAGATGGTCTAAACGGCTGGAGGCCTGGCGCCCGACGTCTGTGCAATGCCGGTCTCAGTGCACAGGCAGGCCCCAGCATATATTGCAGGTCGAAGCTGATCGTCTAGCTAAGATATGACAAGTTCCCCCCGAGACCCCACCCAAACTCGTTCCTGATACCGATGACCGTGTCGCCTTGGGTCCGATTACCCCCAGGAGACTTCGGCAAGTTGCGCGTCACTTTCCTCGCGCCACGGCTTCGACCTGGGGCGGTTTTCATCCGCGGCGCTTCAGTATGTTGAATAATGAGCAGGCGGAGATCGTCTGCCAATTTATCGCTCTGATCGAGAAGGTTGGTCACATGCCGACTCAGCTCCAGGGGATTGTCTCAACGCTTATGATTAAACAGAAGCAACAGCATACTCCAGCCAGTCAGCCCTCGTTCAGGTCTATTGGCATGCTACCAGCGCTCTATCGTGTCTGGGCCCGCCTTAGGAGGTCGGCAGCCAGAGGGTGGGAAGCCCACCGTCGTCGCCCTTATCTAGCTCACCAGGCTGGCCACTCTATTGTTGAATTGGTCTACAAACAGTCCTTGGAATGCGAGTTCAACAGCTCAGCCAAAGATCAACAATACAGCGCCCAGGTCCTCTACGATCTATCTAACTATTACGAACATGTTGATCGGCCGTGTTTAGCGCAGCGTGCTGTTGAGTCAGGTTTTCCATTTTGTTTACTTCGCATCATTATATCGCAGTATGCCAGCGAACGTATCGTTTCTTTGCAAGATTGTGCGGTCAGCGTCGGCAAACCTTGGCGGGGCATTGCTGCTGGCTGCAGTTGGACCACGTACCTTGTGCAGATGTATGTGCTCGCCCCCTTGGACATATGGGCACAGGCCCATAGCCACATTAGACTCGCTATGTTCATTGATGATTTGCTACTACAGTGCCACGGTCGCAGTTCCAGCCTCATCGTTAGTCAGTTGAACATGGCCGCCAGATCGATGGCGGATTGCATCATTGCATCATCCACGGGTTTAAGTGCCATCTTGCCAGCAAGAAGACCCAGGTGCTAGCGTCTCACCAAGCGTTGCAGGACCAGCTCAGGTCCAAGCTAGGGCCTCTGGCAGGTCCGAACCCTGATCGTTCGGGATCCAACCTGGGTGTTGAAACTGGGGCTGGCCGCCCCCAGAGAAGGTGGGGAAAGTTTCGAAAACTTACGGAGCGTCTTGACAAGATGCGTGAAAGACTTAACAGGGTCCGCATGCTAACACGTGCTGGGGGCAACACCCACAAACTGTATAAGACTGGCCTGGAAGCGGCCGCCATTTTTGGAGTTGAGGTCACTGGCATCAACGGCACTCAACTTGAATCTGCTAGGCCGCAGTTTCTGGCTGCCGCGGGCCCGACATGCTCGACCCGCAGCCGCAGCTTGGCGTTGCTCATCCTCCAGGACCCCTTGTGGAAAGCGGCCCTCGGTCCCGCCCTGATGTGGCATCGTTTAGTTTGGGGTGCGAGCGCCCGTCTGCACTTGGCTGTGGCTAGCCTCCAACAGCTGCGGGCTTGGGTTGAAAACATCCTCCCGAGGGTTGCTAAATCGCGGGGCTCTTCCAGCCCCCCCCTCAGTGCGGCGGTGCTGTCGCTGAAGCGTATTGGTTGGAAGTTCCAGGGGCCGTTTACCTTTGTGACTGCCTCAGGTCTTGAGTGCCCACTCCCAGGGCATTCCCCCGCCTTCCTCCAAAAGCTCATGGGGCACGACTGGCACGGCCAGCTCGCCTCCAAGGCCGCCGTCAAGCTCGGCCACGCGGACGCTCAGTTAGACGTTGCTGCTGATCGGATGGCTCTCTCGTCAGACCTTCATGGGCACCAGAAAGGCACATTACTAGCCTTCCTCACCCAAAGTATCTGGACCATGGAGAGAGCCAAAGCAGCAGGATATGAAGTTCCAGTCGGCTGCGAGTGCGGCCATTATTCGGACAACCTCTGCCGCAGATTACTGCGCTGCCAGAAGACAGAAGTTCTCAGAGCCACTCACTTCTCGGATGCGGAGCTTCAGCGTTTAAGAGAGCCCCCTCCCCAGGCCCCCCTTTTACGTCTTGGGTTCCAGCTGGTCCCTGGGTTCCGTGGAGTGCCTCCTCCTGGATCTGGTTTGGAGTTTGTGGAGTTTGGGGAGTTGTGGTGTGCTCAAGAAGGTATCACCCCTCAACAGGCCTTCAGCGAGGGGGAAGTGTATATAGATGGCAGTTGCACCAATCATGGGCACTATGTGCTCAACGCTGCTGGTTTCGCTGTAGTTTGTTTCAGAGAAGGTGAAGTTTTTGCCCATTTCAGTGGCCGGGTCGGCCAGATGCTTTTACAAACGTCGGGAGCCGCGGAGCATTTGGCTGCAGTCGCGGCCAGTCTCATGTCTAGCAGTATTGAAGTGATTTATTCTGACTACAAGGGAGTACTAGTGCTGCATCAAGGCACCGAGTACCCCCGTCGCAATCTGCGGGCTGGTCTTAAAGTCTTGGCTGGCAGGGGGCTCTTTCCTTTAGGGTCGAGGCTCCAAAAGGTCAGGGCCCATCAAGAAACACGAGCCCTACCCGTAGGCAGCGAGGCCCGTCGAATGGCGGAATGTAATGATGCTGCGGGTCGCTTAGCGAAGGCCGCAGCACGCAAGGGCGTTCAGCCCAGCGAAGATGAGAAGTGCAATTTCCCCGAAGATAGGACGTTTGTTATTAAATATCTCAAGTACGTTGCTCAGGCTCTGGGAGAGTGGCCCGCGATAGCCCCCAGAAAGAACAAAGCTTTGGCCGCCCCAGAGAAGAGCCTCTCTCCCCCCGCGGGTGCTGCCTCTGCCCTGACGTCGTGGGCGCCGCCGTCGTTGGTCGTGCCTCCTCCTCCTTCCCCTCGTCCGCCTGTGCCTCACGAGGTCCCTCGTGGGCCCAGAGTACCTAGGAGGTGTCATGCGTGGGCATTAATTGCGCAGTATCATCGGTGCATTCTGTGTAGGGTGCAGACGAAATCAACCAAACAGAGAGCAGCTCTTGCGGCCAAGGAATGTCCGGGCCACTGCAAGCAGCTGTCAGACCTCGTGCATGATAACAAAGGCCATGATTTATTTTTCGATGAGCACCTTGAACATCCCACGAGTATTCTGGTTTGCCATACGTGTGGATCCTACTCTGAAGGGTTGGGTCGAGGGCTCACTGGAGGCTGTGGCACTCGAGTGAGCCACCAAGGAGCGGCTACTCAGCTCGCCTGTGCCCAGGAGGGTCGTGATCCCAAGGGTTCTAAGTCTTCCCCGATCATATATAAGACCCCCGCAATTCCCCTGGCCAGATTGGTGCGCGAAGAGCAGGCCAAGGTCAGTGGAGAGGAGGCACCAAACCCTCCATAGTCAGCCGTGCTCTCTCACGGCGGACATCGAACACCCCATCAGCCATGTGCGTGTCCTCCTCCTCCTGCTCCTCCTGCTCCTCCTCCTCCTCCTCCTCCTCCTCCTCCTCCCTCTTCTTCTCCTCCTCCTCCTCCTTCTCCTCCTCCGCCTCCGCCTCCGCCTCCGCCTTCTCCTCCTCCGTCTCCTCCTCCTCCTCCTCCTCCTCCTCCTGCTCTCCTCCTCCCCTCCTCCTCTCTCCTCCTCCCCTCCGTCCTCCTCCTCCTCCTCCTTTCTCCTCTTCCTCCTCCTCCTCCTCCTCTCCACCTCCTCCTCCTCCTCCGCCTCCCTTTTCTCCTTCTCCGCCTCCTCCTCCTCCGCCTCCTCTTTCTCCTTCTCCTCCTCCATCTCCGCCTCCGCCTCCGCCTTCCTCCTCCCCCGCCTCCTCGTCTCCTCCTCCTCGTCTCCTCCTCCTCCTCCTCTCCTCCTCCTCCTCCTCCGCCTCCGCTTCCGCCTCCGCCTCCGCCTCCTCCCTTTCCTCCTCTCCCCTCCTCCTCCCCTCCTCCTCCTCCTCCTCCTCCCCTCCTTCTCCTCCTCCTCCCCCTCCTCCTCCTCCTCCTCCACCACCTTCTCCTCCTCCTCCGCCTCCCTTTTCTCCTTCTCCGCCTCCTCCTCCTCCGCCTCCTCTTTCTCCTTTTCCTCCTCCGCCTCCGCCTCCGCCTCCGCCTCCTCCGCCTCCTCGTCTCCTCCTCCTCGTCTCCTCCTCCTCCTCCTCCTCCTCCTCCGCCTCCGCTTCCGCCTCCGCCTCCGCCTCCGCCTCCTCTTCCTTTTCCTCCTCCTCCTCCTCCTCCTCCTCCTCCTCCGCCTCCTCCTCCTCTCTTGAGCTTGCGGTGGTCGTTGGCAGTGGCGTGGCGGCGAGCGCCGTCCGCAGCACTCTGGAGCAGCTCATGGATGCTGGCTGCAGGTGGAGCGCCTGCGGTGCAGGCGCCATGTTTGCCCCCGTCTGATCTGAAGCGTGCGTGCCGTCTTTCCCCTCATCCTCCTCTTCCTCCTCCTTCATGCCGTAGCAGTTTTTTCATGGGATGCCAATGTTGCAGCCCATCGTGCCCACTCGGTCTTCTGGATGCTCGGCTGTGTGTGTGTGTGCGTGCGTGTGTGTGTGTGTGTGTGTGTGTGTGTGTGTGTGTGTGTGTGTGTGTGTGTTTGATGATGATTTACCTCCGCTGCTCATGCCGGGACTCATGCCGCCGATTGGGAGGCCCCTCGGTTTTCCGAGGTGGCCACCCCGACAGGGCGCAGTCTCGATTCCTCCGAATCGACTCCGATCTGACGTCGATCTATTTCGATGTTGGTTCGATTCGATCGATTTTCGACTCCTCTGACTCGATTCGACCCGACTTCGATCGACTCCGATTCCAGTCCGACTCGACTTCGGGTTCGGATCTGGATTCTGGTCTTTCGATGTAGGCCTCACTGGCCTGCCGATCTCCGCCGAGTCGGTTTCTCGCGACCTGGCCGCCGATATCCGCCGATCCTATTCGTTTCGATCGCTGACTCTTAGGAGGGGAAAAACAGACAGACACATTTAATCGTCGATCCCCAGGAAAACATGGGAACACATGGGACGTGGGGGGGAAGACGAACACCCATCAAACATGGACAAATATGGGGAATCCTGGGATTTGTGTGTAGTTTATTTGTGTGTCCCTGGGCTCCTTCCAATTCGACTTAACCGCCGATGCGATTCTGGAATCCTCTCGTCACCCCGATGTGGCCGCCCCTGCGGCTGTCGCCTCCGCGGCCCGCCCGTCGGTCCTTCGACCACTGTGCGGCTCCGGCGTGTGGTTCTGGCGTGGGCCAGGCGCGGCTTCGGGTGAGATGCGCTGCCGTGGCCTTTTGGGGCAATGCTCGGAGGAGGAGAAGGTACCCATACCTCTGCCCTTCCCTCGTGTTTCCCCTTCTTGGGCCTCCTGGGCAGCCCCCGTCGCCACCGCCGGATTCGCTTCGGAACCCTGGTCAGAACGCAATCCTGGGAGAGGCCTGGGGAGCAGCGGTATCGGTAACTTTTGGTTTCCCCAAATGTCGGGGGGGATCCGGCTCACGGGGGGGACGCGTCGACCCCCGATCGCCCACTGATCGCCGATGGGGGCCCGATGGCCCCAGCCCGCCCAGGAACGTGCCGGTTCGGCATCGGGGGCCCATCACCGATCGATCGGCGATGCATCCCCGATTCCAGGTCGATGCTTCCCCCCCTGAGCTGGGGCCCCCCCCCCTCTGGAGTTTTGTTGCCCCTTGTGGCTCCTGTGGGGCCAGACGCGGCTCTGAGTGAGGTGCACCGCCATGGGCATGCTGTTGGCCGTCGCTGGCAGCGGCTCGTCCTGGCGCGTGCAGACCTCGCTCGACATTCCTGCTCCTCCTGCTCCTGCTGCTGCTCCTCCGGCCTCCCCCCCTCCCTTCCCCCACCCCCTCCCTCTCTTCCTCCTCCTGCGCTTCCTGCTGGTGCCGTCCCTCTCTTCTCCGCCCTCCCCCCTCCTCCCCCCTCTCCTCTCTCTTCAAATGTTCTTTTGCACCAGGTGCAAGTCACATCACCCCAGAGGCGGCATGGTGAAAGGCTTCGGGGGATGAGTGTCACTGACATCCCGCCCTCGTTGCTATGGCGGGGTGGTTTGCCTTCTGCGCTCGCCGCCACCCACTCCCCAGGAGAGCCCGCATTTCGGTTGCGATCGATTATGTCCTTGAGTTCTTTTGTACTAATATGATGCCCATGGTGACGGTCTCCTCAGGTGACGTCCTCGATGCGTTTTAATATGTTGCTGTCTATGCTCGAGTCCGCGTGGAGTCCCACCAGTTGTTCGACACCACATGGCTTGTCCAGCGCAATGTTTTATTGCGGAGGCTTGCATGCTGTCGGCGGCTGCCGCGAAGATTCCCTCAGTCGGCCGCGCGCCCGGAGGGGGCGAAGTGACAGGAGGCAAGCCTTCCCAGAAGGCGGCGGGGCTTCGGAGAAGGCTTAGAGAGCTGCTCAGAAGGCCAGAGGCCTGCTGAGCTTTCCGAGGAGGCCCGCTTCCTCTGCTCTCCCCCTCTGGGCGCGCCGCCGACTCTGTGGCCTCTCGGCCGGCGGACTCTTTCTGCTTGCAGTTGGCTGTGGCTCACCAAGTAAAAGGGACTTCAGAGTGAGGAGAGGCGACGCCACCACCACCACCACCACCACCACCACCACCATCACCACCACCACCACCACCACCACCACCACCACCACCACCACCACCACCACCACCACCACCACCACCACCACCACCACCACCACCACAACCACCACTTCGACCAAGGGGGCCACCTGCAGCGATGGGGTCCGCGACGTCTCCCCGAGCTGGGGACAGGGGAGGCCTCGAGCGAGAGAGGGGGACCACACCATCAGGAGGACCCTCCCTTCGGACGCGGCCCCGGCTGCCCTGGGCTGGCTGAACAGGACTTCTCGGCAGAGGGTCGCCCGCAGGCGGTGCAGCTCCGTCGTGCAGCGGCGACGGGGCTTCTGGCCGCCCTCCGACGCCGTGCCGCTGTGCCAGCCGTTCGTTGTGTGCCCTTCGGCGATCGGTGGTGCTAGCGCTGAGGCCAGAAAGCTTCTCCTCCCTCCTTCCGCTTCGTGTCCGAGGGCGTGATCTTCAGGGGAGGAGGAGGAGGAGGAGGAGGAGGAGGAGGAGGAGGAGGAGGAGGAGGAGGAAGAGGAGGAGGAGGAGGAGGAGGATGAGGAGGAGGAGGCATAGCTGCCGCTGCTCATTCTGTAGTGCCTTTGTCGCCACGGCTGAATCCGCCTCGAACTTCTAGTCAGAACGCACTTCGCGAGAGGTCCAGGGACAACACCCATCAAAAATCTTCAGAATAAGCAGCAACTTCCATAAACTCTAGCTTTCGACTAAGAAAATTGAGAATCTGGCCTGGACCCTGGACGTTTTCTCGGAGCTTCTTTTCCTGTGCAATAGAAGCTTCGTGCGCCTGGACCTGGACGTTACAGAACGCGCCTGGAGCAAAACCCGCTTTGTTGGTTTGAGCGCTTCTGAACTCCAAGCACGAGAGCAGCCACGTCGGTACTTTGTTGCCCCCCGCCTCGTGCCTGAGGACATGACCTGTCTGCGAAACTGACCGTCACCCCTGATGGCAGGGGCCCTGCCATGGCCTGCCTGCCGCTCCAGCGCCGGTCCCGTGAGGGAGCTCCAGTGGGTGACCCTGTCCTTCCTCGCCTCTCTCCTCCTGCTCGAGGAGGCGGTGGAGGGAGGAGAGACGGGAAGGAAGAGGAGGAGGAGGAATAATAATAATAGTATCCTTAACATTAATGAGAGTAGACGATTAAAAGACATCCCCCCCCCTCCCTCCCCCCTGTGGGTCCCTGATTCTTATGTGTGGGGTGGACGAATAAAATCGGGCATCGGAAACTATTTTTTTAATCGTCCTCCCGCCCGCCCCCCCCCCCGCCCCCCCGCCCCGCAACGCCCCTGGGCTCGCGCCGTGACGGCGTGCCGAAAACCAGCGTTTAAATCGCCTCCCCCCTCCCGTCCCGCCGCATTTTTTCAGGCGTCGCTTTGGGGCAGCCACACGCGGCGCAGTTTCGAGGATTCCTTCGGGTCCTTGTAGATACTCCATTACGAGGAGGGCCTGCAGTATTATCTTCATCGTGGTTCGACCTATTTTCTCCGCCTCGCTGCGCGGCGTCTAGATGATGCGACTTTGGTGCAGTTTCGTATCAGCCTTCCCCTCTCCCCTCGTCTTCTCCCCCGTTCCCTCTTCTCCTTTTCCTCCTGCTCTCGCCGGTGCTTTTGCACCCCTGGGATGACTGGATCATTTAACATTCCCAAAGCTTTCTTCGCCGATGCTACGCATGAAGCAATTCAACATTCCCAAAGCGTTCTTCGCTTTTGGGCACGCGGAGGAGAGGAGTGCGTGTCCGCCTGTGTTGCCGTCGCAAAAAAAGATTACGATGAGGAGTAGGAGGAGGAGGAGGAGGAGGAGGAGGAGGAGGAGGAGGAGGAGGAGGAGGAGGACGCGGAGGAGGAGGACGCGGAGGAGGAGGAGAAGGAGGAGGAGGAAAAGGAAACGAAGGAGGAGGATGGAGAGGAGGAGAAGGAGGATGAGGGAGGGGGAAGAGTGATGGGGGCGGGGGAGCTACAGCTTGCGCCGAAACTGTTTTCTTAATCGCCCCTCCTTCTCGCCTTTTGCGGCTGCGACGGCGCCGGTGGTAGCTGCCCGGGCGGCTTGGCCCCCGACGGCCTTCCAGGGCCCCCGACGGCACTCACGCGCCTGCGGCCCCCCCGCGGGGCCAGCAGATTTGTCAGGGATTGAGCCAATATCCGCCCACTCACATGTCGGTGCCGATACAGGGCGCCGCATGTGCGTGGGTCGGCCCGCCGCGGCGCCCCCTTGGAGGGGCAGCGGTTTTGTAAAATGTGTGGGCGTCCGAGTGGGAGCCGAACCTCAACCTCCACGTTCTGCCTGCCCTCTCCCTCCCTCATCACGCGCTCCCTGAGGTGCCGCCCCGGCGCAGGCGCGAAGATGGCAGGCACCTCGGGGGGCGCCCCGTTCCGCGAACCCCACTGCAGAGTGGGGATCCCGACCCCCCAATGGGGCTCGCGGAGCGGGGGCGTCGAAAGGCATTGCAACGTAAGGTTTCCCTGCCCCTATGACGTCCTCCGCAGGCCTGGGTGGTCCACTCAGGCCGCGGGGGGGGATGGGGGGGGGCATGGGGTCTGCGCGTCGTATCTCTATACAGCCTGTCTGGTGCCAGACAGGGGGGGGGGGGCTGTTCCATTCCCTCGGATGGGCACAGCCCCCCCCCCCCCCATTTCGCTTTTCCTCCCCCAATCCTCCTAACGTAATTCGATAAGTAAATGTGCGTATATGTGTATATCCTGGGATGCGCCGAGGCGCTCATGGCGGAAGTCGCGGGGGGGTCCGACGGGGGCTGGCGGACGTATTTTTCGGGACCGACGGCTCTATGCGTATGCAGTTGGTTATGTAAGCGGTTCCGCCGTCCCGCCCCCCGCCCCTCCACCTAGGACAACGGCCGCGGCTCCCCTGGACCTCCGCCCAGGGAAGCCGCGGGTCAGGGAGGCCCTGGGTGCCCGAGTGGCGCCCTCCCTGCGCTTCCCCTGAGCACTGTAGCTCCCGACAATACGGCTTGCGCCACAAAGCTGGCATCACGTTGCTCACACCGCGCGCGCATTGTGCACCACGTATGTTACACCACGAAATATTGCACCACATTGACCAGCACTTCAGGTGCCTACAACATACGCTCCACCACCTGGAAAACATCACTTAGCTTACGCCACATGTATGATACCTGAAGCTCCTGCAAAACAGGTTGTACCACGTAGGCACTATCACGTAGCGTGGGCCGCCCAGGTGAGTACTCTTGGTCATACCACATGGGTTGGGCCAGGTAGGGTGCACCGCGTCGATCACACCACATCTAGTGCACCACATCGACTGCATCTCGCAGCCTGCACCACATAGATTGCACCACGTGGTGTGCACACCACAACGCCTCGTCCCCTTCCTGCGCCGTCGTCGTCGCCGACGGCGGCGCGGGAGGAGGGCCGTCGGGCGCCTGCGCCGTCGTCGTCGCAGACGACGGCGCAGCCGCCCGACCCCTCTTAATCCTCCTCTCCCTCCTCGCCCACACTCTCGTCTTCCTCCCCCATCGGCAGCGGGGCCCGGCGCGCGCGTCGGGGCGCGCGCTCCGGCCCGGCGCGCTCTGGGCGCGCATGGACGGCCAGCGGCGGGGCCTCCACTGCCTCGGCTGGCTGCCCCAGCTGCGGGGCCTCGCTGGGCGCCACTCGCAGGCGCGGCAGGCGGCAGGCGGCGTCCTCCGCCTGACAGGCGGGGGCCTGCCTCCAGTGAGGGCGGGTTCAGAGGAGCCAAACAGGGGAGCCAAGTCGGACGACTCCGAGACGGCCGCTGCCTGGGCTGGCTTCCGGGAGGCCCGAAAGCGCGCTCGCGAGGAGCTGGGGGCCCAGCAGAGGTTGGAGGCGCCTTCTGAGAAACGAGGCCGCCTCCAGGAAGAAGAGGAAAGCGAGAGCGAGGCCGCCTCGGCCTCCCACGACGAAACGGGGGAGGAATGTGAGGAGGAAGGAGTTGCCTGCCGCTTGGATGGCGACTGTACGGCAGAAGAGTCCGAGACAGAGCCTAGCGAAGGCACGGGCTGCCCGCCGCAGCCTCGCGCCGAGGAGGCTGCCGATGAGGTGGGGGAGCTCGGGCCAGCAGCGGAGCCTGTTGGGGAGGAGGCCGCCAAGAAGGCGGAGGAGCTGGAACCATCAGGGGAGGCGGGGGGGGCAGAGGAGCGCGCCGCGGGCAGCCCGCCGCCCCCCAGCGACGGCGAGGCCGCCGAGGCGGCCGACGTGTGCAGCAGCGACGGCGAGGAGCCAGGGGGCGCGGCGCAGGCAACCCGCCCATCCTGGGCCGAACAGATTTTTTAATCGTCCACTTCCTGCGCTGTCGTCGTCGCCGACGACGGCGCAGGAGGAGGGCCGTCGTCACCTGCGCCGTCGTCGTCGCCGACGACGGCGCAGGCGACGACCTCTTCTTAATCCTCCTATCCCTCCTCGCCCACGCCCCTGTCCCCCCCTCCCCCCTCCCCCCTCCCTCTTTATCCCCCTCGTCAGCAGGCCGCGACGATCGCCCCCGTCGCGGCGGCGGGCGCGGCTCTGGCGGCGCGAGGGGCGGCGCGGAGGCAGCTCCAGCTCGCTCAGGCGGAGGTCCGGCGCGGCGGGCGTTCGGCCGCGGAGACAGCGCGGTGCAGCGGCCTCTGTCTGCCTTCTTCCCGAGCGCGCAGCCGCCCCCAGCGACCTGCTTGGCCTTCCTGGCCAGCGGCGGGGCGAGGGGCCCCAGGCCGAAGTCTGCCGCCGAGCTGCAGCGGGCCAGGGGGCAGAAGAGAGCGGCGCTCGCGCTGCGCGAGGCACGGGACAGACTGCGCGCTGCCGAAGAGACACTGGCGACCCCAGTGAATCGGCGAGGAACAGCCGCGGAGGCAGCCACTCCAGAGGCGGGCGGTGGCGCAGCCACACTTCCCTGCAAGGCCGACCCCTGCCCGAGCCCCCTCCCGCTTGCTGAAGCTGCAGAGGCCAGCGAAGAGACGACTCCGCTCACCGACGCACTGCCGCTGGGCAGGAGAGGGAGGCCCTCTTGGGTCTGCCGAGCCCCCCCCCCCGGCCTGGAAGGCAAGGGCGTGGCCAGGAAGGTGGTGGGGGCCAGGAAAGCAGGCGGCCTCGGCAACGCGACGGCCCCGACGCCAGGGCGCAAGCTCGAGTTGAGAGCGCAGGCGGGCGAGCTGGCGCAGCGGGGGGGGGGGGTCCCGTGGAGTTCTGGCGGACGCTGAGTGCTAGGACTGGGTGCACCGAGGTTCTAGGCCCCCTAGATGGGGACGGAGTGGATGGGGTCGGAGGATCGCGCCGCATCACATATGCATCGACAATGCGGCTCGATGCGGGGCCCGATTTACTTCGCGCCGACGTTGCCGATGCACCGCCGACGTCGACAACGCAGTGCTGGTGCATCGCATCGCCGATGCATCGCTGATGCATCTCCGATACATCGCCGATTTGTGGGCGACGCGGCGTGATCCTCCGACCCCATCTACTCCGACCCCATCTAGGAGGCCTTTAGAGGCTGCGCTGAAGCGGTACCTCTCCGAGGAGGAGCAACTCAGAGCACGCGCGTGGATGGGCCGGAACGCAGCAGAGCAGGCGAAGCGCTGGAGCTCGCAGAGGACACCTGGCTGGAAGAGGTTCGCGTCGGCTGACACGGGCGTCAGGGTGGGGGCGGGCGGCGGGGGGAAGAATGCGAAATTTCCCGACTGGCCAGAGCGCGAGCAAGGAGCGGCCCATTGGGCCAGGACTCTCCTGCTGACAGGAGTGGTGCTCAGCGACTATGACCTCCTGGGCGAGTTCCAGCTGAGGCTGGGGGAGGAGGCCTGGGACCTGAGGGCGAGGAAGACCGCCGGTGAGGAGCTCGGGGCGGGCCTGGGCGGCAGGCTCGAGAAGCTCGCCACGTGCGCGGCGGACCTGTCGAGCAAAAAGGAAGTGGGCGGCTACAGGAGGAAGAAGCTCTGCTTCGTGGCCCACCTGCACGTGCGCGCGCCGTGCAGAGTGATGCCCATGCAGCCAGAGGAGGCGAACCTCACCTGCCTGCTGACGCTACAGAGCTGGGACTACCTCATGGGCGTCGCGAGTTCCAGGGGCCCGGAGAAGCTGGCTGCCTTCGCGGACCAGCCCGAGGTGTTCAACCAGAGGAGGGCGGACATAGAGTGCCTGTTCTGGGGCGCTGTCCCCATCTACCTCGACTTCTCAGTCGGTGAAGTTTTGGCCCCGGCTGAGGCCCTGCGGGCTCCAAGGGGGGCGGCGCTGCAGCTGAGCGCGGCGGAGGCAGGCCAGCCAGACACGCTCGCCGTGGACTGGCAAGAAGCTAGCGACGCCCGCGGCAGCACGAGGCAGGACGAGTACGGACTGACTTGGGTCCGCAGGCAGGCGCTGGGAGGCCTGTTTCGGCTCCGAGAGGGGGGGCTGCCCGAGGGGCGCACCCTGCCTTCTGTGCTGCTGGTGCCCGCCGCGAAGCCGTGCAGGCTGGGGAACATCAGCGCTGACGGCCGCTGGCTGGAGGACGAGGAGTTCTACCGCAAGGGCGCGCTCATCCAGAGGAAGAATGGGGAGAGCGCGCGGGGGCTGGGCTCGGGCTGGGCGAAGCTGAGGACGGAGCGCCCGGAGTACTTCAGCCCTGACAAGGTCCTGGTCTGGCTGCGCCCAGAGGCGACGCGGGATGAGCTCATGTGCTGCTCGCTGGCTGACTTGGCGCCTGAGAACTCGTTGATCCAGTATCCAGGTGGACTCGCTGCAGGCGGAGCACGCAGAGGTCGTGAGAGCCAGACATTGGCTGAGGAGACAGATAAAACACGCCCTCGGACCGAAACAGACGCCCCGTCTGCAGGTGACGGACATCAGGTTCAGCAGGCTGGGAAAGGTAACCCAGGAGAAGAGGGCGTCCAGAGTGCGAGCCGCCGCGCGCCAGGTGGCGATGGCGACGGGGGAGGCGCCGACGATGGAGTCGAAGGGCCTCGCGCTGGTGAGCGCGCCCCTCGCCGTGCACGCTGCCTGCGTCAGGGGCAGCGAGGGCGCCCGAGGCGTGCTGAAGGCTCTCCGAATGAGCGGCGCCCTGGCAGCCGTCCCGAGAAAGGGCGGCCCTGGCCTGCGTCTGGCCACCGGCCCTGAGTGGGGCGACTTCGAGCTGGGGTCCTCTAGGCTGCGTGGGTCCGTCCCGCAGCAGAGGGCCAAGGACTTGGAACTCGCAGCGCCTGCCCCGCCCGACTGGCGCCAGCTGGCCGCCCTCCGGGATAAGCAACAGGAGGGGGCGCAGGAGCTGCGGGGGCGGGTCCCCACAAGCTTGCGAAAGGAGGTGGAGGGGGCGCAAGAGCCGCCGTTGGACTGGAGTGACCCCCAGCTCGACTTTTGCAAGGTTCTGGGCGCCTGGGCTGGCCCTGCCCTCACGCGAGCGGAAGAAGAGAGGGGGCGCGGTGTGCAGCCAAGCGGGCCCATCTTGGCGCACGCCCCCAGCGGGGAAGGGTTGGCGCTGGGCGACCTTGGGGGGGGGGGCCGAGATGCTAGCGCGCGCTCTGCGCCCGAGAGACAGGAGGAACCTGCTGATGACCAGGCTGTGCAAGGTCTACGGCAGGAAAACAGCCAGCAAGGGGGCGGCGCGTGCGAAGACGAATGCCACGCGGGCGCGCAAACGGCAGCTCAAGAGGGCTGTCGCACGCAGGAGGCGCAGGACTTGGCTGAGTTGCGGCGGAAGGTCGGGGCGGAGGCCGCTGTCAGGTCCCTCCTCCCTGCCATCGGGGGGGCCTTCGCGAAACCGAAGGCGAAGCAGCGGGCCAAGGGCAAGGCAGCCGCGAAGGGGGCCAGCGAGAAGGAGAACGCGAGGCGGGCCGAGCGGCCTGGCTGGCTCGCCGCCAAAGGGAGACGGAAAGAGGCCAGGAGGCGCCTGGGCCTCGCTGCGGCGCAGCAGGGCTGCCTGAAGAGACGCCGGAGGCGCGGGCAGGAGGGGGGGCTGGAGGTGCAGACCAAGCTGCCCCGAGCTCTTCGGCTGCTGGGCGCCCTGGGCTCCGCGCCGGGCCCCCCGTCGCAGCGCCGCAGAGGGGCGACTGCGGCGAGTGCGTAAGGGAAGGGGGGGCCAAAGGCGAAGCCCGCTGCCGAGGGCGCTGCGGGGAGCGGCGCGGCCTTGCGCGACCTCTCCTTGCAGGTGGCGGAGCTGGGCCTCGCGGCCAGGGAGGGCCTCGACAAGCTCGAAGCCGATAGAGGAAGCGCGAAGAGAGAGGCCAGGGCCAGGGGGGCGGGCGGCCCTCAAGAGGGCCGCCAGAGCAGCGAGGGACGCCGCGTCGCGGGCGACGGAGGCCGCGAGAGAGGCTGCCAGGGGGCGGCCGCCGCAAGGGGGGCGATGGCGAACCTGGGCGCCTGGCGCGAGGACCGAAGCAGAAGCGGAGGACGCCTTGCCGGGCCAGCCTGCGCCACCCGCGGCGCCTCGCCAGGGCGAGCAGGCGAAGGATGGGGCAAGAGGCAGAGGCCAGGGCCGCGGCTTCCTGGGCCGGCGCTGACGCAGAGGCGGGCGACGCCTGGCTGGGCGAGATCGGACCACCCGCGGCGCCGCCCCGGGAGGGCGCGGGAGAGGAGGCAGAGGAAGAGGCCAGGAGGACAGACTCCAGGGCGGAGCGCGAGAGGGCGGCGCAGGCGGACGCAGCGCAGAGGGCTCAGCAGGCAGAGGCAGCTGCTGCGCGGGCGCCCGTGCCGGGGGGCTGGGCGCGCGTGGGGGGCCAGACGGTGCGGCCCCGAACGCTATCTGGCGACGGCGGTTGCGTCGTAGCGGTGACGCCAGGGCCGCGAGGCGAGGGAGGCGCCGTCACCTTCGTGTCCACGCGGGAGACGCACAAGAAGCTCAGAGAAGTGCAGCTCGCACTGGGTGTGGAGCACCTGCAGAGGCTCCCTCTGCCACCGCGGGGCGAGCCGCGGAAAAGGGCGCTCGCTGAGCTGTCGGTGGCACAGGCAAGGCAAGCGAAGACCTTGTGGTGCGCTACTCACGAGGCTCTCTTGCATCGGGCGGAGAGGGGCGCAAAACTCGCCTGGGACGAGGTGGGCGCGGGCGCGTTCGAGGTCTTCTGGCGCCTCTTGCCGCCGGACACGGTCTGGCTGCTTGCCTGGCTGGTGACGACGACCAACGCCGCCGTGCTGGCGCAGGACGTGCGCCCAGAGACGGTCCAGATGCAGTGCGACTGCAGGGGGCTCGTCGAGAAAGCCAGATGCGTCCTCGCACCTGTCTTCGCGAACGGCCACTGGACACTGCTCGCACTTGAGAGAGGGCCGCAGAGCTGGGGGGCACTGCGCCAGCTGCAGGAACGGGGGCGCGGGGGAAGGGCGTGGCCCACGGGCCTCCGAGAGCTCATTGCGAGACCGCGCTTGGGCGCTTCTTGCGCGCCAGGTGTGCGCCCGCAGTGCGCTCGCGGGCCAGGGCCTGCGCCCCCCCTGGGGAGACGCACTTTTCTGTCTCGCAAGGAAGAGCATCCAGGGGAACCCTGACTGGACGCCGCTCTACTTCGACTTCCTGTGGCGGGAGCACAGGGCCTGCCGCGCCGCGGCGGGCTGCCTGGCGGCCTGGCTCGGCGTGGACAGGCTCTTGCGTTTCCCTGGATGCGTCCTGAAATCTATGCCCCTGCCCATCCGTCGGGGTGGGCCGGGCGCGGCGCGGGGGGGGCCCGGGGCGCCCGGCTTAGTCTGGCTGCGCCAGGAGGCGCGAGATGCATCCAGGGAGGGGCCGCCTCAGACAGGCCGCTCCCGGCGAGGGCAAACGTGGAGTTCCAGAGCGGCGCGCAGTGCGGCTTCTGGGCGCTGCACTTCGCCGAGGACGTGCGCCGGAGACGGTGCGGGCTCGGCTGCTGGAGCTCGGCCCTGGGAAAGGCACGGGGTCCGACTGCCGTCCAGGGCCCGCCCCCCGCCCCCCCCCCCCCCCGACGCCGCGCTGGGCGATGGATCGAGGTCCTTTGTGGACGCGCCCTCGAAAATTTAGCCGCCGCGGGCGGGCCCCATGCCTTTCCCATCCCGCAGGGGGTTGGGGCAGTACGACCAGGGTTGGCGACTGCAGCGCCTGCAAGCGGTCCGGGAGCGCATGAACCTCTGAGCAGGAGC
The DNA here is from genome assembly GCA_963575745.1 of Prorocentrum cordatum. NCBI lineage: Eukaryota > Dinophyceae > Prorocentrales > Prorocentraceae > Prorocentrum > Prorocentrum cordatum. The sequence goes on from CAUYUJ010019288.1 coordinate 130,318, forward strand.
TCGTGCGGCAGGCGCTTGCCTGAGCGGGCAGGGGCTCCCTGGCTCCGAGGGCGCCTGCCTGCCTTCGGCCGCGCGGGCAGCGGGGGAGTTCCTCAGTAGAGTAGGCTGACGACGGCCATTCTGGCCTCGCGGTGGCCTCTGCCTGGCAGGAGGCCAGCCAGAGATGCCGCTCACAGAGACAGACGCGGCGCGCTGACAGGAGCCACGCGGTCCTGTCCAGACAGGGGACCTCAGGGAACCGCAGGGAGTCTCAGGGAACCTCAGGGAGCCTCAGGGAACCTCAAGGAGGGCCAGGGAGCTTCAGGGAGCCTCAAAGAGCCTCAGGGAGCTTCATGTAACCCCAGGGAGCTTCAGGGAGCTTCAGGGAGCTTCAGGGAGCCTCAGGGAGTTTCAGAGAGCCTCAGAGAGCTTCTGGGAGCCTCAGGAGCTTCAGAGATTCTGTCAGAAATTGCGAAATCGTTTGATAAATCCTTACATTTCCGATTGCAAACCGAGTCGAACAACGCAAAACGCTTGATACACCCTCACCCGTCTGCCACATTTCTGTAAGAAACAACCAAATCGCCGGATGCATCCTCGCATTTCTGACGGCAAACCGAGTCGAACAACGCAAAACGTGTGATGCATCCTCAGGTGTATACCGTGGTCGGTGTTATCCGCAGAGACAGCCGCCGTAGGTGTGTGCCATGGTAGGTGTTATCTGCTCGCAGAGAAGCCGCTGTCGCCCTGACGGGCGGCCGCGCGCGTCCGGAAGGGCGGCCCTCCTCTCTCCCCCCCCCTCCCCTGCGTGGCCACGCAGCAGGATTTTTTCTCAATCGCCCCCCCACTACTCCTGCGGCCCCCGGCCCCGCCCCCTCCGCAGCGTCAGCCGCTCAGCCCGAGCCCGCGCCCCGCCGGCGGCCCCCGGCCCCGCCCCTTCCGCAGCCCCGACCGCTCAGCCCGACCCCGCGCGCCGCCGGCGGCATCATGTCGGCGGCGCCTGCTCCCTTCGGCTGCTCTTCGCCGCCGCCTGCTTGGAAAGCGAGCCTCGCCTGCCTCGACCCTTGGCGCAGCGCCGGGCAAAGCTCCAGGCAGAGGCCCAGCGCAAGGCAGAGGCCGAGCGCCAGCCGGAGAGCACGATCGGAAAAGGAGGCCGAGCGCCAGGCGGAGGCCGAGCGCCGGGCGGAGGCAGAGCAGCGGTTGCGGGCGCAGATCGGCGCCGACTTCCTGCAGCGGGCCGCGGCCCGCCAGCAGCGCGACCTCTCTGGCTACGGCGGCGTGCCGGGGGCGAGGCGGAAGAGCAGGCAGGGGGCCGCGCCCAGCCTCATCAAAACGACTTGCCTGCGGCAGGCGAAGATCGCGGAGAGGAGGGCCAAGGAGTGCTACGAAGACGTCTGAGCGGCCGGGGCAGGCAGGCCAGGACAGACGAGGCGACCACGCGGTGCGACCGCCGGCCGAGAGGGGGGCGCAGAGACGCTACTACTACTACTACTACTACTACTACTACTACTACTACTACTACAACTAACTACTTCTACTTACTCTTCTTCTACTACTACTACTACTACTACTACTACTACTACTACTACTACTACTACTACTACTACTACTACTACTACTACTACTACTACTACTACTACTACTACTACTACTACTACTACTACTACTACTACTACTACTACTACTACTACTACTACTACTACTACTACTACTACTACTACTACTACTACTACTACTACTACTACTACTACTACTACTACTACTACTACTACTACTACTACTACTACTACTACTACTACTACTACTACTACTACTACTACTACTACTACTACTACGACTACTACTACGACTACGACTACGACTACTACTACTACTACTACTACTACTACTACTACTACTACTACTACTACTGCTGCTACTACTACTACTACTACTACTACATCTACTACTGCTACCACTACTACTACTACTACTACTGCTACTACTACTACGAATACTACCGCTACTTCTACTACTACTCCTACTCCTGCTCCTCGTACTACTACTACTACTACTACTACTACTATTACTACTACTACTACTACTAGTACAACTGCTACTACTACTACTACTACTACTTCTACTACTACTACTACTACTACTACTGCTACTAGTACTACTACTACTGCTACTACTACTGTACTACTACTGCTATTGCCAGTACTACTACTACTACTACTACTACTACTACTACTACTACTACTACGTCGCTGCGTTGGAGTGGTCGAGAGTCGAGGTGTGCTGAGGAGGTTGCTATCGCTGCGGATGAAGCCCAGGAGGCTCTGGCGGACCTTCGTTTGCCTGTGCAGGTGAAAAAGGTGGGCTACGTCGCGTCGGGCGTGGCCGCGGGGAGCGCGGTGCAGCGCGTCGCCAAACAGCGCCAGATCACCAGGCAGCGTTGGACGAGGAACCTTGGGCGCGAGCTCGCGACGGTCAGGCCTATGCGCAGGCGGGAGGAGGCCATGATGAGCATGCTGCGTATTCGTGTGCGATGATTGCACATCCTCAAGCGCGCTGCTGGAGTTCGACGGATGGCACTGATCCAGAGCGCGGGCCTCGCCCCCGCGGCCCTCCACGGGGCGGCGGTGATGGGCGTGGCCGAGCGCGTCCTGAAGCCTGTGCGCACGCTCGCGGGGGCCCTTGCTGGAGTGACGGCAGCGGCATCTTTGACTACAGGCGTGGAGGTGCAGCGGGGCCCGCGTTATGATCCTATTTTCACGGCGACATTGGAGTTGCCCTACTTGTACGCGTCGTGGCTATGGGAAGCCAAGGTTTTTCTCACCCAGCTGCGTCGCGCATGGGAACTGGTGGTCTCTCGTATGCAGAAGGCCTGAAGCATGGTCTAAAGTAACGGCCACATTTTTCGGCGTTGTGGATGACACTCCGTCGAGTTGACTGGTCTATGCGATCGGCGCACGAGGTCATCACCGACGAGAACACGTATTTCTCTTTATTGGCTGTGGCGCCGCAGGACTTCCGCGATCTGCTGGGGGCTGGAGTCCAGCGGTCGCAGATGCGACGTGCCCAGCAGCACTTCCCAGGCTACGACGGAGAGGTGCTCTGGTATCGCGCTGTTCGTGCGTGCACGAAGGGTCCTCGCGCCGTGCGAGACTCAGCAGAGCTGGGGGCTTTGCAGTGCCTGTGGCCGTGCGCTATGTGGCCGAGAGAGAAGAAGTTTTGTCATGGCTTTGCGTCCTCACCTAATCTCTTGCTTGTAAGAATGGCCAGCCCGAGACTTGGGTCCGCCGGCGGCTAGATTGTCCGGCCTTGCCTGAGGGCGCGGAAGAGGATCCATTCGACGAAGACACGCGTGAGCATGAGCGTAGGGTCGCCGCGCGTGAGTTGACGCGTAAGGAGGTGTTGGAGTCGGCCGACCCCATTTTTTTGATTCGGCCCAGCACGCTTTCGCGCTGCCGCTGATCCCTCCTGCGTCTGAGAGGCCCGATAGAACTCCTGAGCAGCGGTTTGAATGCGGTGGCCCCCGGGGTTCCCTGGGAAGGCCCGGTCTACGCGGATGAGGCTGGCCAGGATATGCAGACTCCCGAGGTCGCGCGATGTGCTTGGGCGTTCGTGCAGCTTGATTCCCAGGGCCGCCCCTTCCAAGGCCAGGTTTGGAAGCCTCCCAGGGATCCAGTCAGTGCCCAGGGCTGCCAGGTATGCGGGCT
>CAUYUJ010019288.1:141529-176529 GCA_963575745.1 Prorocentrum cordatum
GCACGCACGCACGCACGCACACACGCACGCACGCATACACGCACGCACGCACGCACGCACGCACACACGCACACGCACAAACGCACACACAAAGACAAACACACGCGCACACACTCGCACACACACATACACATACACATACACACATGCACACATACACACATACACACATACACATACACACATACACACATACACACATACACACATACACATACACATATACACACGTACACACGTACACACGTACACACACGCACACACGCACACACGCACACACACACTCACGCACGCACGCACGCACGCACGCACGCACACACACACACACAGCAGGTCTTTCCCCCCCACCCGGCAGGCTGGGGTGCTAGATTTCAGGACAGAGGCGACCGGACCCGACCCGACCTCCTGGCACGCCGCGGCCGCCAGGCCCCGACGGTCCCCGAGTGTCCTTGGCGTCCCGCCCAGGGGCAGTGGCAGACCATGGTGGAGAGACGGCAATCGAATCAGAAGCATCGGCATAAGCAAGCACAAATTTTGATGTTCGAGGGCCCGCGCGGGCTTCTTGTGGTCTGCGCTGGGTCTGCGCTGGAGTTTCTGTGCATGCCTGTATTCTTCTTCTTCTTCGAAGCAGAAACGCCGTAAGCATAAACTTTTGGCTCTCCGCGCGGAGTTTTTTGGATCCGCGCTGGACGCCAACAGTTTATGTGCTTGGCGCTTTCTCTTCTTCTATTTATGTGTATGCCCTTCTTTCTTCCCCTGGACAAGCGAAGATGGCAGGCCGCGACGGGACATCGACCTGGGCCGCCCGCGTGGGGACGAGTGAAGGCACAACCGTGCTTCGCGCCGCGCGGCCCCGGGTCTCGCAGCGGCTGCCCCCCTCTCCAAGGGAGCGGCGCGAGGTACAGTCAACCCGCATAGTAGGGATGGGCAACCTTCCCAAGGGTACCCTCTTCCTCCTCCTCCTCCTCGTCCTCGTCGTCCTCCTCCTCCCTCCTCCTCCTCCTCCTCCTTTTCCTCTTCCTCCTCCTCCTCCTCCTCACTCTCCTCGGCTTTAGGTCGCTCTACTACCTACGAGGGCGCGCCGCTGGATGCCCCAAGGAGGGGGGGGTCCAGGACTTCCCCCCTTCGCTTGCCGCCAGCCCTGGGCCGGGGAGGGCGCAGCTGTCGGCGAGCCCATCCTTGGCCACTTTCGTCGGCCGCGCCCCGCCCGCAAAGGGTCGACATGGCCTTCCAAGGCCCTCGCATCCTTACCGCGCACCCTCCTGATACGGGTTGACGGTGCTCGCGTGTCGCGCATCGCGTGGCGCGCCGTGCGAGGTCAGGTGACCTAGGACCTAGACGACATGCGAGCAGCATCGGGGACCAGGACAGCTCCCTCCAGGGCGTTCTGGGACGCTCGCAGAGCGCCCCTGAGCGCTCTGGGGCGGCCGCGGCACCGGAGACACCCTCCCGAACCGCCGGATCTCGGAGATCTCCAACGGATCCCGTTCTGAAGGCTGTCCGTGTCCAGCGGCATGGTGGGCAGTGCAACCGCTGGCTGGAACCAACCGTCGAGCACCAGAACTGAGGGCGCTGAGGCGCCACCGCGCCACACGTCTCGGGGCGGCCTCCGGGCCAATTAAGCGTGTCGTTTGTTCGCTCGTTCGCTCCTCCTCCTCCTCCTCCTCCTCCTCCTCCTCCTCCTCCTCCTCCTCCTCCCCCTCCTCCTCCTCCCCCTCCTCCTCCACCACCTCCCCCTCCTCCTCCTCCTCCTCCTCCTCCTCCTCCTCCTCCTCGCCGATCCCATCCGAGTCCTGTCTCCGAGCGCTGCAGGCCGGGAGGGCCGCGGCACGCGACGGCGGGCCACCACGGCAGGGCAGTGCCAATGGGGGCAGTGCCGGGCGAGAGAGCGGCGCGCGGCAAGTGTCGCTCGGGGCTGCGCTGCCCGGGCGCGACGGTCGCGGCTGCTCGCGGCCTGAAGGATCGAGGGAGGAGGAGGGGCAGGAGGGAGGAGGGAGGGGCATGAGGCATGAGGGATGGGGAGGGGAGGGGAGGGGAGGGAGGGAGGGAGGAGGAGGAGGGAGGTGGCGAGGGAGGAGGGATGGAGGCAGGGAGGATGAGGAAGGATGGGGGAGGAGAGAGGGAGGAGTGAGCAGGAGAGAGATGGGAGGGGGCGCCCCCACCAGACGGCAGAGAACCATTACTCACGCCACATCATGCTGGACTCACGTTGGCGCATACACCTGCCGCGTCCCCCCCATCCTCTCCCAATCTCCGCCCCCTGGCCCGCTCTTTCCCTCGCTCCTTCCCCCCCCCTCCCCTTTCCCTTTCTCCTCCTTCTCCTCCCCCTCCTCTCCCGCCCCGCGCCTTCTCCTCGGAGCTGGGAGCTTCTGCACGTGGCGGTGGGCCACGCGGCCGCTGCCCGCTTGGCCGAGAGGTTTGCCGGGCCCGCGCAGGTTCCCGAGGCCGAGGCCCTGCCCCTCGGCGGGTCTTGGCCGCGGCGGTCCCCTCCCCGCCCGCCCGTGGGCGCGGAAGGGCCCACCGAGGGCGGGAACGGCCTATATCCCCGTCTAGGTGGGTGAATCGGCCAGTGGAGCCCAGGCCACGCCGCAGGGGATGGGGATCGGTTGAACGATATTCAGAAGGCGTTGGCTGTGCCTCGAGCGCAGGCAGGAGCCCGTGGCTCACGGGAAGCGGGTCACAACTGTACAGCCGAGGCGCCAGAACGGCGACCGCTCCGGGCTCGGGAGGGCCTCTGGTTCTCGAGGCGTCTTGTAGGCATCAGGCTGGGGAACCTCGTCGTCGCCCTGGCTCGCTGTGGCCAGAAGTAGCCCCTCCGTTTCCCCTCTGGCGTTCCAGACGGTAGCATGGTGACGGTAACTGGTTGAAGCAGCCTTGCCGCCCAGGCCCGTCGGCCATCCATGGAGCTTTTCGCCCCCCTCCAGGAAGGTTTCAGCGTGCCCTGCGCGTGTGCCCATGCGGTGGGGCGGGGGAGTGGGGCGGAAGGGGAGAAGCTTCTGGCGTGCGATGTCTGTGGAGGCCTCGGGCTCTTCCACTTCAGAGCCGAAGACAAGTTTTCTAACTGAGGTTGTTTCCCCGCCCGAGCAGGGAAGCCAGTGATTGGCGAGACTCTCCATGGGCCTGCCGCCAAGGCCGTCGCGAAGCTCGGCCGAGGGAGGTCTGGCCACGCGTGGCTAGACCGAAGAGTGCGCTCTGCGCCTTGCTCCACGAAATCCCCCTCCTCCTCCTCCTCCTCCTCCTCCTCCTCTTCCTCCTCCCTCTCCTCTCCTCCTCTTCCTCCTCTTCCTCCTCCTCTTCCTCCTCCTCCTCCTCCTCCTCGTCCTCCCTCTCCTCCCTCTCCCATGCCTCGCTGGGCTGCTCTGTCGGAGGGATGCGTGCCTCCCCTCGGCTCCCTCGGCCAAGCTCTAAAATGCCTCCTTCTCCTGCAATGAAGGCCAAGAGCGTCGTCACGCTGTCCTTCAGGGAGGAGGCGGAGATCAGCAAGCACAGGCTGAAGGAGTACATGGTCAAGGCGCCTCGCCGATTGCAGCGATGCTCCAAGACCTCCAGAGTTCGAGAGTACCGAGTCTGCGCATGCTCTGCACTTTCAGAAACTCCCCCCCCAGACCCTGGCGGCCTAGAATCAGTTTGGAACCCGAGGCGCGTTGGCCGAACCCGAAGAGGAGGAGTAGTCCAAGCTGCTCTGGTGATGCTGGCTGAGGAGGAGGACATTGCTGCTGTCGCTGCTGCTGTGCTGGTACAGTTGATGATGTAGCGAGGGATGTTGACATCGATGTTGATGATGTAGTTGCTGCTTGTGATGGTGAGGATGGCGATGGTGACGGTGACGGTGACGATGATCATGATGGTGGTGATGATGTTGATCATTCAAATGATGATTCTGATGACGATGATGATGACGACGACGATGGTACTGCTGCTGTTGCTGATGATGATGATGCTGATGATGGCGATGATGCTGATGATGTTCATGCTGCTGATGATGATGATTAGGATGCTGATGCTGATGATGGTGATGATGACGATGATGAGGATGCCGATGATAACGATGTCGATGACGATCTATTGACGACGATGATGCTGATGATGCCGCTGATGATGCTGATGCTGCTGCTGCTGATGATGCCGTTGATGAGGAAGATGAGGAGGTTGGTGATTGTGATGATGATGATGCTATGATGACGATGACGGTGATGATGATGGCGTTGCTGATGCTGATGTTGATGCTGATGACGAGAATGACTATTAGTATGATGGGGATGCTGACGATGCTGATGATGATGATGAGGATGATGATGATGATGATGCAGCGGCTGCTAGTGATGATGCTGGCAGGGACGATGGCCATGATGATGCTGATGATGCTGATGATGGTGATGATGGTGATGATGCTGATGATGATGATGAGGATGCTGCTGCTGATGATGATGATGATGATGCAGATGACGATGCTATTGACGACGATGATGCTGCTGCTGATGATGCCGTTGATGAGGAAGATAAGGAGGTTGGTGATTGTGATGATGATGCTTATGATGACGATGACGGTGATGATGATGACGATGATGATGCTGATGTTGATGCTGATGACGAGACTGACTATTAGTATGATGGTGATGCTGATGATGCTTATGATGATGAGGATGATGATGATAATGATGCAGCGGCTGCTAGTCACTAGCAGCGGCTGCTAGTGACTGCTAGTGATGATGCTGGCAGGGACGACGACCATGATGATGCTGATAATGATGCTAACGATGGCTATGATGATGATGAGGATGCTGCTGCTGCTGATGATGATGATATGACGATGATATTGACGACGATGATGCTGATGATGCCGCTAATGATGCTGATGCTGCTGCTGCTGATGATGCCGTTGATGAGGAAGAGAAGGAGGTTGGTGATTGTGATGATGATGCTTATGGTAACGATGACGGTGATGATGATGATGATGACGATGATGATGCTGATGTTGATGCAGATGACGCGAATGATTATTGCTATGATGGTGATGCTGATGATGCTGTGTCTGATGATGATGAGGATGATGATGATAATGATGCAGCGGTTGCTGTTGATGATGCTGGCAGGGACGGCGACGATGATGATGCTGATAATGATGATGCTGATGATGTTGATGATGCTGATGATGATGATGATGGTGATGCTGATGCTGGTGATGATGATGCTGCTGATCATGATGATGCTAATGATGATGCTGATGCTGCTGCTGCTGATGATGATGCCGATGATGATTAACATCATGAAATGATGATGGTGACTGTGATGGTGGCGAAGATGATTATTTCATTGGTGGCTGTTTTTGACATCAACCTCTGCAGAACCTCAGCAAGAGGACCTTCCACCAGGCCTGAACTCTGGGAGTCAGCGTCAGGCGGCCGTCGAGCACGGCACTCCAAAGCGGTGGCACAGACAGACATACATGCCAACGCACAGCCCACAGTCGCAGGTCCTGCGGGCCACCCGGCGGGGCGCGTGCCCCCGTTGCCAGGACCAGGAGGAGCACGTGCTCCGCAAACGGCGCGCGAGACAGGGCACGCAAGGAGGCCGTGCTCCGCGCGCCCTGCTCGGGGTAGGGGGCGCCGGAGGCCGTGCTCCGGCGCCAAGCCTACCCACCACCCACTTTGTGGGTGGCCGCAGGCGACGAGCAATTTTTTTTCTCTCCCCTTGGCCCCCTACAGGCAAACAAGCGTGACGATCGGGCTGCTACCCGCCTGTTTTTCTGGGAAGGGGTCCCAGTTTCATTGGTGGCTGTTCATCCACATGATGACCTGAATGCCACGCATGGTTTCGACTCTCTCTGCCTACATCGAGGTCTTGAGCGCCCGTGCGACCGCCTTGCACAGCCACGCAGCTACGGATCGATGATGGCCTACCTCATGGGGGCAGCTGAGGGAATAGGGCTGCACGCAAGGGAAAACGTTCTGCAGGCGTCTGCGACGACTCCCCATAATTCGCACCCTCTTGGGAAGCTCCGCCCTCGTTCAGAAGACATGTGTGAATTACTCTGGACGTGCCCAGCCCCGTCCACACGCGAGGCGATTACGCGTACGAACCCTGTATACAACACATTATTGTGAAGGCCTTGCAGCCAGTGCCGCCGACCAGGAAGGACAACGACGACCACGACGATAACGACAACGACGAGCTGGTGACCCTACCACAGGCTCGGGACATTGGGCGGGCGGTGGAGGGAGGAGGAGGAGGAGGAGGAGGAGGAGGAGGAGGAGGAGGATTAGGAGGAGGAGGAGGAGGAGGAGGAGGGAGCACTCTTGGGCCGTTTTGGGGGCCTCGTGGGCCGCCGGAAAGCCATCTCTGACCGTCGTGGAGCTACCCTGGGCCGTGCCGACGTTCTCTTGGGCTGTCTTGGTACTCGATATTTGGGCTCTCTTGGGCCGTCCTGGAGACAACCCGAAGGATTATGCAGTTGTTGGGCTCTTGGGGCCCTCTTGGGCGTCCCAGGAGGCTATCTTCGGGCCGTCTTCACTTTCTAGATTTCAAGGGCCGTCTTGCAGCTTCGGGTGAGCCCAGTTCCCTTAGGGGCTCGGCCCCTGCCGGCGGCCCAATGTACGGGGTGCCCGTGCAAAGGGGCGCGAACCCGCCGGTGCGCCCGCCCCGCCCCCTGGTGGGCCCTCTTCGGAGGCCGTGTGCACGGGGCTCCCATGCAAATCTGCGCGGACCACTGGCGAGGTCGTCCCGGGGAGGTTGGCCCCGTGCGACGGCCGTGGGCACGGGGCGCCGATGCCAATGGGCGCGCGCAGCCTGGGGGTTGGCCTCTTCGGCTGGCCGTGTGGGTGGAGCGTCCATGCGAATGGGCGACCGGCACGTGCGGGCCTGTCCCACTGTGGGTTTGCCCCTTACCTCGGCCATGTGCACGGAGCGCCCATGCAAGTGTTCCCCGGCCCGAGAGGGGGAACCATATTCAAAGTTTGGGCCGCCTTGGGGGGATTCAGGGGGACTTATCTCACACGCCTAGAGGCTCACGAAGGGTCGGCTGATTTACCAGAGGCTGTTCATCCACATGACCTGGGTGACAGAAAGGGTTTCGACTCTCTCCGGGCCTACATCGAAGTCTCGAGCGCCCGTGCGACCATGATGCACAGAGCCAAGCAGTAACGGAGTGATGATGCTGCTGATGATGATGACGATGATGCTGCTGATGATGATGGTGATCATCGTCATGATCATGATCATGATAATGCTAATGTTGTTGATGATGATGACAGTGACGATGACGATGTGATGATGATGCTGATGATGACAATGATTGATGATGTTTCACATGACGATTATGACGATGCTGATGACGATGCTTGTGACGATGGTGATGGCGATGTTGGTGATGATGATGACGATGACGATAATGATGACGATGCGAATGAACATTATGATGACGATTATGCTGATGATGATGCTGATGATGATGCTGATGCTGGTGATGATGGCGATGCTGGTGATGATGACGATGATGCTGCTGATGATGATGCTGCTGATGATGACGATGATGATGATGATGATGGAGGTGATGGTTGCCGTGCTGGCCATTACGATGTCGATGCTGCTGCTGATGATGATGATGATGATGTTGATGATTATGATGCTGATGCTGCTGATGCTGCTGCTGATGATGATGACGATGATGATCATGCTTTTTTCATAATGATGCCGATGACGATGACGATGACGAGGATGATGATGCTGATGATGATAATGCTGGTGCTGATGATGATCATGCCGATGCTGATGATGGTGCTACTGATGATAATGATGATGCTGGTGATGATGATGGTGATGATGATTATGATTATTGGTGATGATGCCGCTGATGATGATTATGATGATGATGACGACGATGATGATGATGATGATGATGATGATGATGATGATGATGATGATGATGATCATGCTGCTGCTGATGATGCGGCTGCTGATGCTGTGTCTGATGATGATGACGATGATGATGATGATGATGACGCTTGTTATAATGCTGATGCTGCTGTTGATGATGCTGCTAATGATGATGATGATGATGCTGATGATGATGATGATGATGATGAATGATGATGATGATGATGATGATGATGATGATGATGATGATGATGATGATGATGATGATGATGATGATGATGATGATGATGATGATGATGATGATGATGATGATGATGATGATGATGATGATGATGATGATGATGATGATGATGATGATGATGATGATGATGATGATGATGATGATGATGATGATGATGATGATGATGATGATGATTATGCTGCTGATGCTGCTGATGATGCTGATGATGCTGATGATTCTGATGATGATGACGATGATGATGCTGATGATGCTGATGATGCTGATGGCGGTGGTGGTGGTTGTGGTGGTGGTGACGAGGCTGCTGCTTTCGAGTGTCTTGGTGATGACGCTGGTGGTGATGGTGGTGATGATGATGACGATGGCGCCCTCTCCCCGATGTGGCCGCAGGAAATGCGGAAGTTCAGGGCGCCCGCCAGCTCCACGGCCGAGGCCGAGAAGCGCGCCGGTGGCGCCAACGGCGGCCGCCCCAGCCTGCTGACAGGAGGGCGCGCCGCTGGCTCGAAGAGGAGCGCCCTTCCTGCCCAAGGGCGGCGAGCAACAGGAGGGGAAAAGAGGAGGAGGAGGAGGAGGAGGAGGAGGAGGAGGAGGAGGAAACCTTACGGAAAATACGGCCGAACACCAAATTGAGGCAGCATGGAGAGGGCCTCCACGATCTGATACACGCAGGAAACCACCATGCCACAAGCTGAAGCCCTCAGCGGAGGACTTCACTGAGAGTCTGATTGGATAGATGCCACAGGCTCCAAAGGGGAGACCAAAGTGTGAAAATCCAGATCCCCTGAGAATGCACTGATCATCGCGTCTCCGCGCTGAAATTCTGGCACATTCTACCAAGCTGAGCGGTACCTGGCCTCCAGGCGCATTCATTGCCTTATAAAAGTGCTTTGCGACACACCTCTGCAACATGCCAAAACGTCGCGCAGCTTACGCTGGAAACCCTCGGAATCTCAGGGCTTCACACCGTCTCCATCAACTGAAACAGCAATCGCACTCGAAGCACGTTACGCTCCAGCTTCAGAAGAATAAGCCGTGCATGAGTCCCAACCAAACTCTTGTGATAGAGACCCCCACAGCCAGGCATATGATTTTGAGCCTCAAGACTATGAAGTTCCTGCCCTGGATCCCGATGATACCCGACATCTCCTACATGCCAAGAAGGGGACGGGCCCCTGAACTCGGGAGCATCGGAATCCCCGCTGACGATGCTGCACTCCTCTGGGCGATCGGGGCGGTCGGCGGGCCCAGCACGCCACCCTCCTCCCCCAGGGAGCTCCGACCAGAACTCCTTTCTGCCGGATCCTCCTTGGCTGGGTCGTCGCGCGCCCCGGCGGCGGATGAGGCGGCGGCAGCGCAGGCCTTGCCTCCGCATGAAACTTCTCCTCCTCCCGACGTTCGGTCGGGCGTGTCCTCCTACAGGCGCATTCTGGACGAAAAATAAGAAGTTGCCAAACAATTATCAAACTTAGCCTTACGAAAGACCCAACCATTTGCAGCTGCGAGTACCGCATTTTGGGTACCGTTTTCGGTGGAGCTCCATATGGGGCCACGAACCGTGTGAGGGGTGTGCCGAATTGCGTGCGGTGGTGCAATGCGAGCCCTCCCACTGGAGCTTGCGATGGAGCTCTCTATGGGGCCACGAAGCGTGTGAAGGGTGTGCCGACTTGGGTGCGGTGGTGTCATGCGAGCCTTCCTACTGGAGCTTTCGGTGGAACTCCCTATCGGGCCACGAAGCGTGTGAGAGGTGTGCCGAATTGGGCGCGGGGGCGCCATGCGAACCCTCCTACTGGAGCTTTCGGTGTTCATTATGGGACCACGAACCCTGTGAGGGTTGTGCCGAATTGGGTGCGGTGGTGCCATGCGAACCCTTCCACTGGAGCCGCCGGTGGAGCTCCCTACGGGGCCACGAACCATGTGAGGGGTGTGCCGAATTTGGCGCGGTGGTGCCATGCGAACCCTTCCACTGGAGCCTTCGGTGGAGCTCCCTATGGGACCACGACCTGTGTGAGGGGTGCGCCGACTTGGGCGCGGTGGTGCCATGCGAACCCTCCCACTGGAGCCTTCAGTGGAGTTCACTGTGGGGCCACGAACCGTGTGAGGGGTGTGCCGAATTGGGCGCGGTGGTGTCCTGCGAGCCCTCCTACTGGAGCCTTCGGTGGAACTCCCCATGGGGTCACGAAGCGTGTGAGGGGTGTGCCGAATTGGGCGCAGTAGTGCTATGCGAATCCTCCCACTTGAGCCTTCGGTGGAGCTCCCTATGGGGCCACGAACCGTGTGAGGGAGTGTGCCGAATTGGGCGCGGTGGTGCCATGGGAACCCTCCCACTGGAGCCTTCGGTGGAGCTCCCTACGGGGCCACGAACCCTGTGAGGGGTGCGCCGACTTGGGCGCGGTGGTGCCATGCGAACCCTCCCACTGGATCCTTCGGTGGAGCTCCCTATGGGGCCATGACGCGTGTGAGGGGTGTGCCGAATTTGGCGCGGTGGTGCCATGCGAACCCTCCCATTGGAGCCTTCGGTGGAGCTCACTATGGGGCCACGAACCGTGCGAGGGGCGTGTCGACTTGGGTGTGGTGGTGCCATGCCAACCCTCCTACTGGAGCCTTCGGTGGAGTTCACTACGAGGCCACGAGCCGTGTGAGGGGTATGCCAAACTGGGTGCGGTGGTGTCATGCGAACCCTCCCACTGGAGCCTGCGTTGGGGCTCCGTGTGGGGCCACGAAACGTGTGAGGGGCATGCCAAAATGGGTGCGGTGGTGCCATGCGAGCCCTCCTACCGGAGCCTTCGGTGGAAGTCCCTAGGTGGCTACGAAACGTGTGAGGGGCATGCCAAAATGGGTGCGGTGGTGCCATGCGAGCCCTTCTACCGGAGCCTTCGGTGGAACTCCCTACGTGGCCACGAACCGTGCGAGGGGCGTGCCGACTTGGGTGCGGTGGTGCCATGCGAACCCTCCTACTGGAGCCTTCGGTGGAGTTCACTATGGGGCCACGAAACGTGTGAGGGGTGTGCCGAAATGATGGACATGCGGAGTGCCGAGGCAGGGATGGGAGGAGGGAGGAGGCGGGAGGAGAACGCGGGGCGCTGTCTTTTTTGAAACGAGGACCCAACACCACAGGATGGTTGGGAAATCGTGAGAAATAGTAGAACATCGTACCCATATTATTGAATCGCTTCGCTCATTCCGCCGGCCCATCTTGCACGCCGTTGTCGACTGACCGAGTGGTCTTTTGCGGTGCGGAGCTGCAGGGGCTGCGGCTGTTCTTATCAGGCTTTGCCTTCGGCATGTGAGGCTTCTTGGTGGCCGCTGGGGGAGTCTTGAAAGCGCCGCGGACCGTCTGGAAGCGTTTTGCCTATGGGGACTCTTTCGGGAGGCCTCTTGGTGGCCTCTTGGTGACTCTTAAACGCATCGGGTCGTTGGCACTTGCTTGCGTGCTCGGGGGGGCACTTGGGGGGCCTCCTGGGGTCGCTTGGGGGCCTCTTGGGGGCCTCCTGAGGGCCTGTTGGGGGCCTCTTGGGGCCTCTGAGGGGCCTCTTGGGGACTCCTGGGGGCTTCTTAATCATTCCTAACCCTAGGTTCTGGGGAGGAAGCTCACAAGCAGCGTCCGTCTCCATTCGGAGATTCGGGGATTCGTTTGCCTTTCGGCTGCTCCGCTCTCCCGTTTGCCGCCCGGGTCCGAGGCGGGGTGACAAGTTTCGGCCTGCGCTCCAGTAGGAGCTGTGCGGCTCCTCTGCTGGTCGGCGGCCTCGCAGAGGGGCTTGGGGTCTCCGCCTCTGGGCGCTGGCCGCTGGCGCGGGTCGCACTGTGGCCATGGCCGCCGTCGGTGCCAGCTGTCTGTAAATCCGTGCCCCAATGACGCCCTCTGCTGGCCGGGGTGGTGCACTCAGGCCGCAGGGGGCGATCGGGGGCGGGAGGGTCTTCTGCTTTCTTTCCCGAAACCGCATATCGCCCTCAGCGCTGGCCACTACGTACGCTACGGCGGGCAACAGTGTTGTTCGGTTGGGCGGCGCACCCTTGCGGAGGGAAAGAGTCTTATCCGGCCACGCCACTGCTCGGCGCATGTGCGTTCCTGTCCGTAGTCACCGCGGCTCAAACATTGCCTGCTTTTGCGTCCCTGCGCGATAGCACGTACCCTTCCGTCGCCACGCTCGACGCACCATGTCGTTTCAAAACGCAGATGTTCGCAGTTTGCTCGCAGTGGAAAAGGAAGGTGCGGTCGGCGGGGCCGCAGTCGACAAGGTGCTAGCCTGGGTGATGTTCGTGGCGTCAGTGCACGAGTTCCTGGTGGACGCGCATCCTCTGATGCTTTACGCAGGCACAGCTCGGGCGTTGGCCGAGATGATGGGCTCATCAGAGCCATCCGATTACAGCGATAACCAGATGCGCGTGTTCATAATCAGCGGCTTGCAAGCTAACGCTGCTCCATTTGCCAGTGACCAGGCCGAATAATGGAAGACTTCCGTGCTTAAGCCTGCTCACATCAGCTTGGCCTTGAAGGTTCACAAGAAGGCGCAGTCTTCAGCCGGCCAGGTGGGCCCAACAAGCGCGGCGGACCACACCGCGCAAGCCGTCGCAGAGTGGGCCAAGGTTCAAAACGCCCAAACCGAGAAGGAAGCCAAGCGTGGGAGCTTCAGCTACAACTTGCACGGCAGGGTCAGCGACGTTGGCCTGCAGTGCGTTTAGAGTGATCTGTTCCCCAGAGAGGAAGCTTTGATTCGGATGGAGGGCCTGCCGTCGCCCAGAACCGCGAAGGATAAAAGCCGCAAGTTGATCGGCTCTTCGGAAGGCGAGGACTTGCTGGCCAGCTTCCGACCAGGTTATTCCAGGACGCTCATTTTGGTGGGCACTGGCCCCATCGAGGACAAGGTCAAAGACGCCTGGAGGCTAAGCGGGCGCGCGCAATGAAGGGGCGCGTCGGTTTCGCGGGGTTCGCGGTTTTCCGGGGCCATTTGCATGACTGCATCAAGATATTGTTGTCGAAGGTCATCTCGCCCGTGCAGTGCTGGGCGCATGAGATGCAGCTGGTTCGCCTGTGCGAGGAGCGTGGCGGTGCGAGAATTGCCTTTTATTGCGACCTCTTGCTGCGTCAGAAGCTCGCCCGCGCCCTGGAGCAGGGACAGGGCGATCATATCGGGGTCCTGCTGTGCAAGCTGGACCGCGACGTCTTGGAGGATGCCGAGTTCAAAGTTTCGCAGCGCGCCGAGGTGATCGGCCGAGCCACTGGCAAAGGCAAGCCTCTCTATAGACTCTGGTGGAACGGCAGGGAGTACCTCGGATGTGTCCAAGAGCAGCAAGGGCGCTGTTTCGAACTCCAAGGGGAGCAGCAAGAGCGAGCAGCCTACGGGCGGCAAGCCCGCTTCGAAAGGATCCATGGCGCCCGCTTCGCCAAAGCGTCGCAAGACTGGCGGATCTTGGGCCAGCGGCGGCCAGCGGCAGGATTGGCAGCACAGAAAATGAGCTGAGGTCGACAGCTCCGCTTTGGAGGTGCCCTCGGAGGAAGAAGGGCTCTCTGAAGAGTTCAGGGGCGCAGTCGCCGCCGCTGATGGATTCTCTGCTCTCCGTGCCGTTGTGGAATCTCTTTTTAACGATCCTCGTAGATTGGCGGGCTTGGCCCCCTCTCTCATGTAGACTGGGCGTTGCGCTTGCCGCTTTGCGCCGGGAG
This sequence comes from Prorocentrum cordatum, assembly GCA_963575745.1. Taxonomy (NCBI): domain Eukaryota; class Dinophyceae; order Prorocentrales; family Prorocentraceae; genus Prorocentrum; species Prorocentrum cordatum. Next base: position 155,299 of record CAUYUJ010019288.1, read on the forward strand.
TTTCCCGATCCCCAGGCCGTCCAGGGCGCCAATTTCTTGGCGCTGTGCCGACCCTGGTGCAGTTTGCGAGTTCCGACGCCGCCGGGTGGAAAATTGGCGGCACTGCCGACGTGTGACGGCCCCCGTTTGGCTCGACCAATGCGCGCGTTTGCCTTCGCGCGTCCGCGTCGCCCTGGGACCAGAGCAAAAATTTGGTGTAGTTTGCTGAGATGTTGGAAGCGCGTGGCTCGGAGGACGCCGGCCCGTCCGCGGCGCCGGCGCAGGGCCTTCCTTTGTGGGATCTCACCCCTGCCATCGGCGCCATGCCAGTCGACGCTGCAGTTGTCCACGCGTCGCCCGACGACCTGTTGGCGGAGGCTTCCAGTGCCAGCGCGGGCATCTTGCGCAGAACTCCTGGCTCTCGCGCCACGGATCTTGCAGTTGCAAACGCCCTCCAGGCACGCGCGGCGCCAGAAGCGGCAGCAGGTCAAGCCGAGTGGCGCGACTTGCCAGTTGATCTTGCCGGCGTGGTGCCGTCCCCCCGCTTTGCTGCAGGCGAAGGCTGGCGTTTTCGAAATGGTCGGTGGCTCCGTGGCGTCCGCGCCATTGACGACCTCGCGGCTTCGGGAATCAATGGCGCGACGGCACTTTCAGAGCGCGTTGTGCGCGTGACGCTGGATGATTTGGCGGCAGTCGCCCAGTGTCCCAGCGCTGGTGGCGCCGGCGCAGAGGACATCCGCTTCCGCAAGGATGACGTCTGCGAGGCATTGATAAATTTGCCTTTGCAGAACAGCCACCTCCCATTTGGAGCTGCTGCGACTCCCGAGTCGGTCGTGGGGGGGCGATTCTTGCAGCTGCTCTGCTGTCCTTTCGGGGGGCAAACGAGCGTGCATGCGTGGCAGCGCGTGGGCGCGGCATTTCAAGCAATTTTCTTAGGCTTGTTCAGCATTGTGTATCCTCGCTGCGGGGGTGGTTTTGTTTTCGGCGCAGATGCAGAACAGGCGCGCGCGTGGGCTGACAGCAGAGTTGGCGCCGCGCGATCTGCTAGATTCGTCATCCAGCACTTGCTGGGATGGCGTCTGGATGCGCAGAATGCAGCCGCGGCTGCTTCCAGTTTTGTTGCGTTAGGTGTGCGCGTGTCTGTCGACGCAGCAGCAAAGTGTTTGAGTTTCGTTGTGCCCAGTGACGAATGCATGAAGTGGTCAGAGGAAATCGCCCAGGTGCATCAGGGCCAACAGTTGACGCCGGCCCACGCTCAGAAGCTAGCGGGCCGGCCCAGCTGGGGAGCCACGGTGGTCTTCGGGAAGGGCGCGTGGGTCTATCTCGCGCCCCTTTTCCGGCACTCGGCGGGTCGAAGTAATCGCATCCCAAAACGCCTGTTCGAGGCACTTCGGTGGTGGCCGCGATTCCTCCTTTCGCAGCCGTGCAGGGCCGTGCCGCTCGCGCCATCCGTCAAGCCGCGCCTCGTCGTGTACGCAGACGCGACTGGTGCAGGCACCTTGGCCTGGGTGGCGGTGCTTGGTGGTCGAAAGACGTTCGCCTCGGCGCCGGTGCCCGGATGGGTCAGGAAATGGGCATGCCCGCGGCGGCAGCAGATCCGCGCGTGGGAGTTGGCAGCTGCGGCGTGTGCTTTGTGGCGCAAGTTCGGATTGCTTGACGGCCGCGCTGGCCTCGATGTGGTAGTGCTTATATATTCGGCAGCGGCGCTCGGGGCGCTGCTGCGCGGATGTTCCCGGCGGCTGGACTACAGTGCCGCGGTGGCAGGCATGCGGGTTGCAGCCGCGACCGGCGGCTACTTCTTAGTGCAGTCCGTGTGCCGTCGCATGTAAAAAATTGCTGACTGGCCCACTCGTGAGGAAAACAAAACCCGCGAGATGGAGCAACTATTCTCTTCTGGGTTTTCCTGGGCCCGCTGGGCCTGGCCGCCCGTTGGTTTTTGGCGCGAATGAGAGAGACCGCGGGGGTGCAGGAAAAGCAGCGAATCATTTTCTTTGCGCGTCTCCGTAGTCAGGTTGGCTCAACATGGCACTCGAGGTCATCGGCCGCAAGCGTGCGCGATGGGAGCAAGGCGATGCCGCTGGCGACCTGGCTGCTCCCAGCGACGGAGGGGGCCCGTGCGCGGCCCGAGAGGTTGCGCCACCTGCCCTGGGAGAGTGGTTCGCCTCGGTGCTCCGGCGCGCACCTGTGCGAAGCCACCCGGGGCCGCCAGGCTGCATTCTTCTTGCTCTCGCCGCAGGAGGCGCGGTCAACGGCGGCGAGTTCGTTGACGCGAGTCAGCGCGAGCTGCGGGTGGTGTGGCCGTGCCTCGCGGAGCTGTCTGGTGAGTTTTTGGTTGCCCTGTCCTCGCAGTGGCGCGCCCCTGCGTCGCTGGCTGCTAGGGCCGCCGTCCAGGGCGCTGCCGAGACACCGGTGCGGGAGGCGGGCGCGTCGCCAGCGGGGCAGGCCATGGCCGGAGCGGCTCTGGCGGCCCTGGGCTTTCTTTTTGCAGCCCGCCTTCGAGGGGCATTTTTGGGTACGAAGGCGTTGGCCGACGCAATGCAGGCATTGGGGCGCGTTACTCCTGAACAGTGACAAATTGCGTGGTCGGCGCGTCGCGGGGGCGCCCCGGGCAACCCGCGAGAGCGTGCTTCGCGGATGCGGGGCAGCATGTCTCATCTCGACGCCGCGGAGGAGCTGCTGGGGCGCGAGCTCGCTGGTTGGCATCGCAAAGTGCGCATCTGCAGTGCGGTTGTGGGGCCAGGTTGCCGTGCCTCGGCGCGGCGCCGTGGCCGCCGACCGAGCCCGTTCTGGGTGCCTTCGCGTTCGCCGTGCAGAACGGGGTACTGCGCCCAGGTTCGGGCGCCCCTCAGATTGCTTCGGATGTTTCGGGGGCGCCTGGAAGTCGCGCCCAGCTTGGCGCGGGGTGCAGTCGAGGCTGCGGCGGCCATTCGGCGTTTCCGGGCGCGGGCCGCAGCGCGGGAGACCCGCGGCCTGGCGGTGCGCGTGCGGGGCGTACTTTTGGATCCACTCGTGGCAGGCTCGTTCGTAGTCGCCCCGCTCTTCTGTCTGCGGTTCGCTTCGGAGGCGGCGCCGTCGGAGAGCGACGGGGTGCATTCGAAGGTCGTGCTGTCCATCGACAAGGGGCTCCCCAATGTCTCCCTGTATTTCCACAGGAGCAACGTGTACGCGGAGACTGTGGTTGTTTCGAGGCGCTGTGTTTGTTCGCTCCAGACTTGGCAGCTTTGCGGAATTTGCATTCTCCACCGCCGCGCCGGGCAAGGCCGGGTATTCCCGGGTTTGTCCAACAGGGTAGCGTCGGCCACGCTGAAGAAGACATCGGCGTTGGCGCTTGGTTTTGAGCGCGCAGCAGAGTGAGGCGCGCACGCGTTCCGCAGAGGCTGGGCAGATGAATGCTTGGCGGCGGGGGGCGTGCCGGCGCTCTTCCACAGTGGAGGGTGGCGTAGCGTGGCCGCTTTCCGTTATGCATTAATACCGTCTAGGGATGCAGTGACTGCCGCAGAGTGGCCAGTTGACTTTTCAGATTCATCTGCTTCGGGCAGAGCGCCTTGAGCGCCGGGAAATGTAGAATCAGGGGCGGGGGGCCCCGAGTGCGAGCATTCCATGTGTTTGTTGTCGCTCTGGTCCTGGATAATCAAGGGTTTGCTTGAGGGCCGGGGGTCCCGCGACCTGCCTATTGCGCCGTCTGCGTTGCTGGCAGCGTCGGCGGCGTGGTTCGTTATTGTAGTGCCGTCGCCTCGACTACACGTAAGAGTGACCCTTCGCCGGAGTGACCTGTGGTGCTGGCCCAAAGGGGGTCGGTGATTTTTCCTTTGGAATGAGCTCGACCTCGCGTCGGCACCCGCATCGCGCGATTACGTTCGCATCTGAGCGCGCCAGGTTCGGGCCCGCCTCTTGCAATCGACAGCAACGCATACGCGTCGCACCCTGCAGTTTGCATTGGTTACCCGGGGGGGGCTGGTCGACCAGGCGGCGCGTTTTCCGGCCCAGGGCAAATCCAGAATTCCAGCCCAAATCTGACAACGTCTGGCTTGACTATCATTGGAGATCTTTGGAATACACATATATATACATATTAAATCATATATGTGTGTGTATATATATATATATATATATATATATATATATATATATATATATATATATTACTTATATATACATATATGGGAGATCCCGGGCCCCGGGCCCCGGGCCGGAACCTCCCTTGTATATAGGGTGCGGCCCTCTCCCGGGGCGCCCTTCCGGCGGCCCCCGCGCGTTCCAGCCCGCCCAAGAGGGCTCCAGGAGCGCCGAGAGAACCCCAGGATCGCTTCAAGACCGCCAAAGATCGCTTCCAGAAGGGTCAAGAGGCGCTCAAACCGCCCCAAGAGGCCTTCAAGAGGCCCCCCACGAGCGCCCCGGGAGACCAAAATAGCCCCATTCCCTTCGTAAAACGTACATTTTTACGATATCAGCTCCCTTAGCTGTCGGAGCGGCCAGAAAGCCCCACGAGGCGCCCAAGGACGCTCCAGGACGACTGAGGACAGCCCCAAGACGGCCCAGGAGGGCCTCCCGGGACGCTCCTCCGGCGGCCCCCGGGCTGCCCAGTCCGCCCAAGAAGGCTCCAAGAGCGCCGAGAGAACCCCAGGATCGCTTCAAGACCGCAAAAGATCGCTTCCAGAAGGGCCAAGAGGCCATCAAACCGCCCCAAGAGGCCTCCAAGAGGCCCCCCAAGAGCGCCCCGGGAGACCAAAATGGCCCCATTCCCTTCGTAAAACGTACATTTTTAGGATATCAGCTCCCTTGGCTGTCGGAGCGGTCCGAAAGCCCCACGAGGCGCCCTAGGATAGCCCGAAGACAGCCCAGGAAGGCCTCCCGGGACGCTCCTCGGGCGGCCCCCGGGCCTCCCAGTCCGCCAAAGAACGCTCCAAGAGCGCCGAGAGAAGCCCAGGATCGCTTCAATACCGCCAAAGATCGCTTCCAGAAGGGACAAGAGGCCATCAAACCGCCCCAAGAGGCCTCCAAGAGGCCCCCCAAGAGCGCCCCAGGAAACCAAAATGGCCCCATTCCCTTCGTAAAACGTACATTTTTAGGATATCTCATCCCTTGGCTGTCCGAGTTGTCAGACAGCCCCAGGAGGCGCCCAAGGACTCCCCAGGACGCCTGAGGACAGCGCTAAGAGGGCCTAGGAGGGCTTCCTGGGACGCTCCTCGGGCGGCCCCCGGGCCTCCCAGTCCGCCCAAGATGGCCCAAGAGACTTCCCGGTCGCCCCGAGAGGGCCCCCGGAGCGCTCCGATACGGCCCAACATGGCCTCCAGAAGGGCCACGAGGCCGTCAAGACGCCCCAAGAAGGCTCCAAGAGGCCTTCCAAAAGGGCCCCGGGAGCCAAAACTTACTCCATTCCTTTCGTACCACGTATCCAACTTATTCCAAAAGCCCCAAGAGGCGCCCAAGGGCGCCCCAAGACAAGCTTGGGAATGAGGCCTCGCACGAACGTCAATGCATGGAGTCTGCCAGGACGGTGGGAGGAGGAGGGATGAGGAGCAGGAGGGAGGGGGAGGACGGGGAGAGAGGAGGAGGAAGAGGAGGAGGAGGGAGGAGGAAGAGGAAGAGGCTGGAGGGAGTGGGAGAAGAGGAAGAGGAGGAGCTGCATGACGAGGACAAGGAGGGGTTGGAGGAAGAGGAGGTGCATGAGGAGCACGAAGAGGGGTTGGAACAATTGGCAAAGCTCGATCGAAGCGGGGGAGGAAAACGAGAATGACCGGGAGGCGGGCCAGGCGGTGCAAGGAGGGAGCGCAGGGGCGGATGGGGAGGGGAATATCCACGCTAAGGGACACACTCACAAACACACTCACACACGCATACTGTTACATACTTATACATATAACGGGGGACCGGGTCCGGGGGCCCGGGGCCGGCGCCCCGACCACAAATGTGGGTTCCGGGGGCCCCGGAGGCTCGTCGGGGCTTGCCGGAGGCCTCCCCCGTCAGACAAGACGGCCCAATAAGCGCCCAAGACGGCCCAAGAAACTTCCAAGAGGCCTCCAAGAGGCCTCCAAGAGGCCTCCAAGAGGGCTCCAAGATGCTGAAGATGGCCTCCAGACGTCCAAGGACGCCCCCAAGACGCCCCAAGAAGCCTCCAACATGCGTCCCAAGAGGGCCCATAGACGCAAAAATTGGCTTATTCCTTTCGTAAAACCTACGTTTTTCACGAAGTTGCCTTTTTGGCTTTCCGACGTGACAGGACGGCCCAAGAGGCGCCCAAGACCGCCCCAAGAGGGCCCAAGAAGCTTCCAAGAGGGCCCCAGGACAGCCCAAGAGGGCCCCAAGACGGCCCAAGAGGCGCCCAAGATGGCCCCAAGACGGACCCAAGAGGGGGCCCAGAGGGGGACCACGAACCGCAGGCTCGAGCCTTCCGCCCCAAGAGGCCGCCAGGAGGTCCCAAGGAGGCCCCTCAAGAGGCCCCAGGAGACCCTCAAGAGGCCCAAAGGAGGCCCCGAGAAGCCCCAAATCGGCCCTCAAAATGCTTCGAACCTGCTTCCAGGAGGCCCCCGACAGGTTCAGAGGCTCCCGAGAAGCTACGTCAAACTCCCAGCGAGCGGCCGGACGAGGCCCCCCAAAAAATCCCGAGAGGGTTCCAGTATTTGTATCCTTCAGCGCTCTCTGGCCTTCTTCCCCCTGCCCCCTTCCCTGCGACTTTCGTTGACTCAAGCTCGCCTCCTCTCCATTTCCTCTCTCTGCTTCTCTCTCTCTCTCTCTCTCTCTCTCTTGCCCAAGAGGGGGCCCAGAGGGGGACCACGAACCGCAAGCTCGAGCCTTCCGCCCCAAGAGGCCGCCAGAAGGCCGCCAGAAGGCCCCTCAAGAGGCCCCAGGAGACCCCCAGGAGGCCCAAAGGAGGCCCCGAGAAGCCCCAAATCGGGCCCGAGAAGCCCCAGATCGGCCCGGTATATGATGTATATGATATGATATATATATATATATATATATATATATATATATATATATATATATATAATATTTATATATAATATATATATTTATATATATATATATATATATATATATATATATATAATATATATATCATATACCGGGGTACCGGGGGCCAGGGCCCCAGGCCGGGACACCCTCCCGCATTCTCCCCCCCCCCGCCGTAACCCACTTTGCCCCCAGGCGTCCAGAGGCTCTTTTGCGCCCCCGGAGGCGTCCACCATGTGCACGGCTTACCGGGGTACCGGGGGCCAGGGCCCCGGACCGGGACACCCTCCCGAATTCCCCCCCCCCGTAACCCTTTTTGCCCCCGGGCGTCCGGAGGCTCTTTTGCGCCCCCGGAGGCGTCCACCACGGCTTCCGGGGACGGCAAGAAGCCGCCAAGACGGCCCAAGAGCGCTCCAAGACTTTCAAGATAGCCCCATCAAGGCCCAAGGGGCCCCCAAGAAGCCCCAGGGGCGCTCCGAGAGGCTTTCCAAGAGAGCCCCAAGAGGCTAAAATCATAGATTTTCATGGTGTTTTCCAATGTTTTTTGATTGCCCGCGTTTTCGGGCTTCTGACCTTCCAAGATTGCCGAGGAAGCTTCGAACATCGCCCCAAGACGGCCCAAAAGGCACCCGAGAGGCCCCCAAGACAGCCCAAGAGGGCGCCCAAACGGTCCAAGAGGCGCCCAAGACGGCCCAAGAGGGCTTCAAAACGGCCCCAAGAGGTGCCAAACAGGGGGAACACGAACCGACAATGGAGATTTCCGCCCCAATAGGCCCCCAAGAGGCCCCCAAGAGGCCCCAAGAGGCTTAAAAATGCCCCCATCAGAGACCCCAAAGAGGCCCCAAGATGCCCCAAAACGGCCCAAAAGGGTCGGCCTGTGGGGCTCACCGAACCCCTCGAGACGGCCCAAGAGGACCCGAAGCCGGCCCAGGAGGCCCAACCAGACGGCCTCAGGGAGGCCCAAGAGGGCCCCGTTCGAAATCATGTTCCCGGAAGCCTCTGCGGGAACATGACTTCCGGGTTCCGAGAACGCCCTAGAGGGCCCCAGGACAGCCTCAGCGAGGCCCAAGAGGGCCCGCGATGGCTTCAAGATGGCCGAAGGGGGCCCCAAGAGGGCCTTCAAGAGGCAAAACTCAGCCCGTCACCGTAGTAAAACGTACGGACTCGGCGCGAGACAACTGGCGACCGCAGCTGCCGTCCCTTCGTGCTGGGCGAGTGCGAACCTGGCGTTCAGTTTGGACGGGACGTGTCGGGTCTGTTGCCAATCGGGGCTGCGCCAGGTTAGGCCACCCCCAAGGTCGGGTTCGGGAATGGGTCGTAGCAACACGACGACGACGACGACGACGACGACGACGACGACGACGACGACGACGACGACGACGACGACGCCCCACAGGCTCCCCAAGACGCCCCAAACCCATGCTCCCAGAAGGCCTTCTGGGAACCCGATTCATACGGCCTCCGCCCCCTACACAACAATTTTCCTCGAAGGCCTTTCGGAATGCAGATTGGTATGTGTGGACTGTGGTCCACTACTTCAGTGGAGCAGTGAATTCGTCAAGGCCTGGGGCCTGCTAGAACCTGAGCGCGCGCGAAGCGCGCGCGATGGTTCTAGTATATATATATATATATATATTAGACTGTCAGTGACTCGGTTTGAATATATATATATATATATGTGTGTATATATATATAGATCGAATCAATTGGGGTCTTTATTGTTATAAGTTCCCCAAATATATTCGAAAATATTCCAGGCTCTTGGATGGGCTTGTTGCAACAAATATTTCGGGCGGCGCCCCGCCGATCGTTGATGCGGTGCGGCAACGCCGGCTTGCGCGATTTCGTTGGGCCCCCACGGGCGCTTCTGAAACCGCGCACCAAAGGTCACCCTGGCCCAGGGTCACTCCTACGTGTAGTCGATCGCCGCCGCTGCTGTGCTCTCGTTCGTCAGCAGTGGGGTTATCGTCCACGTCGCCGTGAGCCCCAGCAGTGGGTCTCGAGGGTCCTTGGGGTCTCTCGGGCTTCCCGTCCGGCCGCACTTGGTGCTTCGCCCAGCGGTCCGTGCGGGCGCACGGGACTACCCATCAGAAGGCGGCTAGGCAAGAATCTTCATCATCCCTAGCCCTTGGTTCCGGAGACTGGGGAGGAAGATTCTCACAAGCCGCGTCCGTCTCCATTCGGAGATTCGGGGATTCGTTTGCCTTTCGGCTGCTCCGCTCTACCGTTTGCCTCCCGGGTCCGAAACGGGGTAACAAGTTTCGGCCTGCGCTCCAGTAGGAGCTGTGCGGCTCCTCTGCTGGTCGGCGGCCTCGCAGAGATGCTTGGGGTCTCCGCCTCTGGGCGCTGGCCGCTGGCGCGGGTCGCGCTGTGGCCATGGCCGCCGTCCTTGCCGGCTTTCCCGCCTGCCCTCCGTTGGGTGTCCCGTGCGCCGGCCTGGTGGGTCTCGAGTGTCCTTGGGGTCTCTCGGGCTTCCCGTCCGGCCGCACTTGGTGCTTCGCCCAACGGTCCGTGCGGGCGCACGGGACTACCCATCAGAAAGCGGCTAGGCAGGAACCTTCGTGCCGAGGGCTCGAAATTTGTTTCGTGTTCCCTCCCTGGGACCTCTTTTGGGGCATTCTTGAGGCCTTCTTGGGCCGTCTTGGAGGCCTCTTGGGACGTCTTGGGGCCCTCTTGGGACGTCTTGGTGCCCTCTTGGGGGCCTCGTGGGCCCTCTTGGGACGGTCTTGGGGGCCTTTTGGGGCCGTCTTGGGGTGTCGGGCAGCCGAAAAGGTGGAAACGCCAAAATCTTTCCAAAACCTAATGACAAGCAATGATTTTGCTTCTTGGGGCCTTCTTGAGAGTGCTCTTGGAGGCCTCTTGGGCCGTCTGGGGGCTATCTTGGGCGTTTTGGAGCGATCTTGTGGCATCTCGACGAAGCTCCCTTGTATCATCTTGAGGGGCTCTTGGCGGCCTCTTGGCCTTTCTTGGGGCTCTCTGGGCGGCCTCGAGGGCGGCGGCCAGGCGGAAAACCATCTCTGACCCGAGTCGCCCGGGACCTGCCCGGGATACTTGTCGTCCAGGGACCCCCAGGGGCCGCCTCGCGCGCGCGAAGTAGAATTACTGTAAAGCAGTTACCGGAGGTCTTAGCACGCCTCTGGCCCGTTGGGCCAGCGATTTGTTGGACAATTTTGAACACTCCTCCTGTGCAGGGGCACGCCCGATTTAATCCTGACGTGACTTCGACTCCACGGTGATCTTCGAGAACAGCGCCCCCTTGGGCGCCGTTCTGCCCCTGGGACGCGGCACGGGCGGTGGATAGTCAAAAATAGTCAGGGACGATTTTTCTACTTGTTGTGGCTGTTTTCAAATATGTTTTGACTATTTTGCATGTTTCCTCCATGATCCGCCTGTCGGAGGACATGCCTGACCTAACGGTAGCTGTTTCGGGGCTGCTCCGAGTCCCGCTTCCTGCGCGTGTTCTCCCTGTATGCCTCCCGCCCTGCCTGGCTCGCTTCGACTCCCGTGCCGGTGGGAATGGGGACCTCGGGCACGAGCGTGGAGCAGGTCGGCGGGGCCCCAGCAACTGGTGGAGGCTTTGGCAACGGCGGGCGCAAGGCGACCCTCCCCATCGAGGCTCCGATCCAAGTCTTCAGAGCCGTAAGCTGCCGTAGGTCTCCTGGTGGCGGGGACAGCGCCACCCGCTGGGCGGACGATGCAACGGAACTCCATTTCGTATCCGATGGGGATCCTCCTGAAGTTGACGCCTGCGTAGCCTCGAGGTTTCTCCCCTGGTCTCCGCTCCCGAACCCCAGACGGCCCAAGAGGCTCCCAAGACGGCCCAACAAAACATTCCAAGACATCTTCGGGAAGGGGTCTCGGTATCGGTATCGGCCGACAAGGCTCAGTGTCAGCCTCCGACGAGCAATGAAGCCAGCAATTGTGCACAGCGCGTTCCGGCAGGGCCCTTTCCGAACACGCTGGAGGAGAAGGATAGTCAGGAAGATGAAGAGGAGGAGGAGGTAGAGGAGGAGGAGGAGGAGGAGGAGGAGGAGGATAAAGAGGAGGATTAGGAGGAGGAGGGAGGATGTGGAGGTCTCTTCCCGCCCCCCCTCGTACGCGTCGTAGCATTGTCATATTCGCTGTCCGGTTTGGCCGGGTTCAGGGTCCATTTTGACGCCAGTTGGGTTCGGCTCGGTTCGAGTGTCGAAAACGACTGGTTCGGTGCGGTCAGGGTCAACACAAAAACCGTTTCGCACCAGTTCGGTTCGGCCTCGTTCAGTTCGAGCAGTTCGGATGTTTCTGAAGCCATCCTACAGTTAGAGATCTTATTGTCGTCACCGTCGACGCGGTCGTTCGTTGTCGTCATCGTTGTCGAGGTCGTCACAGCGCCCTCGTCATCGTCGTCGAGGCTGTCGTAGTGGTCGTGGTGGTGGTGGTCGTCGTCGTCCAAAATCGAGTTTGCAATCGGGAACGTCTAGAACCTAAGCGCGCGCGACGCGCGCGCGTGGATATAGCTATATATAAATATTTATATGTACAGAATCGTATATATGCATGTGTGTACACATTTTTATATGCACATATGTGTATCTTGATGTATGTACGTGTATCTGTACATGTATATGTATATGCATAGGCATATTCAAACTCACTCGTGTAGGCATCTGCATATGTACATATATATATATATGTGTGTATGAATGTCTTTATATACAAATGCATATGTGCATGCACATGTATGTATATATGCACATGTACATGTATGTGTATTTGTTTGTGTTTGCGCATATGTATATACAGGCGTGTGAATATGCTTATGCGCATGTACCTGTTTAGATATATTCATGCACATGTATATATGTATAATTGTATGTATGTGTACATTCATGTGTATGTGTTTGTATATGTACATGTATATGTACATGCACGCATATATATACACACGCGTGTGTGTACATTTATTGGTACACGCATACGTATGTGTACATGTAGATATATATATGCACATACTTGTACATATAAACTGTACGCATGCATGCATGCATTCATGCACTTGTTTATGCATCTGTTAGTGCATGCATACATCTGTATATCTGTGCGTGTGCATATACAAACGAGATGCAGTGGAACTTGCCACAATGGAGCTTCAGAGCACGACGAACAAGATCTCTGATCGGGCCTCATTTTCTGACGCTTTGGCGCTCCATCGCCGCACCCGCAGCACCCTGGACAGTGCCCGGGTGCGGGCCTGCTTCGTGCTCCGTGATTCGTGGACCCCCACGAGTCTGGGCCCTTTCTCGGGGGCCGGTCTTTCACCGGTGGTGTTTTTTTTTACAATCCCGAGCCCCAGTCAAGTCGACTACACGTAAGAGTGACCTTTCGCCAGAGTGACCCTTGGTGCGGGTTCAATGGGGTCCCCCGATCGCCGAACGCGATGCGGTAGTAGCGTCTTGCGCGCTCGTGCTTGTCCTCCCTTCGGTCCCCCGAATGCTGCGCACCAAAGGTCCCCCTTACCCGGGGCCGCTCGTTGCGTGAAGCCGAAGCCATGGCCTTCAGAGGCCGACACGGGGGGCAAAACCTCAGCCATGCTTTTTCCACGACGTGAAGGGATCTGGGCCTCGGGCCTCGGGCCTCGGGCCTCGAGCCTCGAGCCCCGCCCTTCCCTGCGAGGAGTTCCACGGCGTCGAAGAGCTCCCTGCCGCCCATCGCCTGAGCACGGCCGGCACGCCCCGAGGCCGCCCCCGCCCCCCCCCCGGCAGCCCGCCGCCGCCGCCCCCTCGAAGGGGACCGCCTTCCGCCCACGGCCCGCCTGCGCCCTGCGCCGCACCGCGCCTCGCCGAAGGCGAGGCCTGCGAGCGCCGCCTCGGAGGGCGCCAGCTGTACGGCAGCCTCGCGTCGTTTCGGCCGGCGGCGACCCCGCCGCCGGCGTTCCACGTCGAACGCCGCCGGCTGACGTCTCGGAAACGTCCGATCGTTCAGGGTTGAACGATCCCCGCGGTGTCAGAAGCCAACGCCGGGGTCGACACGACACCTGGGCCACGCGCAGAAGGAGCTACAGTCGGACCGAGGTATAAGATCGAGGTCGGCTCGGGGAGGGCACCCTCGTATTCTTCGTGCTCGTGGGACGTTTTTGTGCATGCTGGTGAGGGTGCCCCTGGATGTCTTGAGTGGTTTGGGCAGCGGAGGTCTCACGTTCTTGACACATGTTCTTCTGGCCCAGGTCTGACTGTAGGGGCAGGGGGAAGGCTTCTTCGAAGCACCCTGCTTCCTAGCAAGATGCAGGGCCGGCGCCTTCTGAGAAGCAGCCTCTTTCTAAGAAGCCTTCCTCCCTCCCCCGGCCTCCCTGCGCGCGCCGCCAATGCACACCTGCACCGGTCCTGGGCCACGGGTCGGCCCTGGGCCCCGGGTCGGGCGCGTGCCTTCTTGCCCAGGCCAGGTGGACGTATGCACCGATCCTGGGCCCAGGATGAGCCTGGCCAGATGGCTGGCGCCAGGAGCGCGGCAACATCACGAGGACGTGCCGTTCTGGCCGAGGGGCTGTCCTGACACCTTGGCCGAGGCACGTCTGCTCGTGCGCAGGCGGGCCCGTTTGGGTGGGCGTGGCAGGTGTGCGGCTGGCGTCCTCCCACCGCCGCCTCCTGAGGGCCAGCGCGGCGCCGCGTGCGCGACCCGCGCGCCGCCCGGCCGCGCGCGCGTTGTCCCCTGACCCTCGCGGGTTGTGAACGGAGTCGTGACCCTAGGCCTCCCAGACAGGGGTCCGAGTAGATGGGGTCGGAGGACCGCACCTCATCGCCGATGCATCGGCGATGTGGCTCGACGTGGAGCCCGTGTTTCCCCACGCCGACGTCGCCGATGCAGCGCCGACGTCGCAGACGCATCGCCGATGCATCGCCGCTACATCGGCTATGCATCGGCGATGCGGCGCGATCCTCCGACCACATCTATTCGGTCCCCATCGGGTCCCGGCTTCGGGGGGCCCACGCCACGAGACGCAAAAATCACGACGTCGAGGGTTCTGGGCCGCGGCCGCCGCTGGTATCTGATGGCCTGCGACCCATGCCGCCACCGTGCCCGGTCTGTGGGTGTGAAACCTGTCGGATGTTCGTTGGGATCTCGTTTGAGGCCTCTCGGGGGCCTCTTGGAGGCAGTTTTGAGGCCTCTTGGGGGCTGTTTTGGGCCTCTTTTGGGCCCTCTGGGGGCCTCCTGGGGGCCTCTGGGGGCCTCCCGGAGGCCTCTTGAGCCGGAAGGTATGGATTTTCGGTTCGTGTTCCCTCACTTGGGCCTCATTTGGGGCCTTCTTGGGGCCTTCTTGGGCCGTCTCGGGCGCCTCTTGGGCCGTCTTGAGGCCCTCTTGGGCTGTTTTGGGGCCCTCTTGGAGGCCCCTTGGGCCGTCTTGGGGCGATCTTGGGGACCTTTTGGGCCGTCGTGGAGCGTCGGGAAGCCGAAAAGGCAAGAAATCCCACACTTTCAACACCTTAAGAACATCAATGAACTTTGCCTCGTGGGGCCCTCTTGGGTGGCCTCTTGGAGGCCTCTTGGGGCGTCTTGGAGGCCTCTTGGGCTGTCTGGGGGCCATCTTAAGCGTCTTGGAGCGACGACTCGGGGCACTCTTGGACAGTCTTCGCGGCCTCTTGGGTCCCTCTTAGCCCGTATTGGGGCCCGCTGGGGCTCGAAAAAGTCTCGCGACAAGATGCGGGGGAGCCCAGAGGGCACGCGGGAAGTCCTGGTATATTTCGGAATTTTGGGTCCAGGATTTGCAAAAACTCTTCATGACTGAGGACTGAGTGAGGCTCCAGGGATTGGGCAAAGGACATGAGGACACGCCCACTCCGTGCTCAGAGGCACGCTGGCTGATTTTTTGATGTTGTTTAGTGTTCGAATTCGCTGCCAGCCCAGACCTCGCCGGCGCCTCATGGAAGCAGCAGCGCTCCAGGAATAGCCAAAAAAGCATCAACATGATTCTGTCGCCGGTCTGCACGGATTTCTTGGATCGGCGCTGGCCCACCCCTGGCGGCGCCTCCGACGCCGCCCCATGGCGCCCTTCGCGCGCCCGGGGGGGGGGGGTTCAGCGCTGATTCGAGAACTCTGCGCGGACCTCCGAAAGTTTATGTTCGTGTTTTTTTGTTCATCGGAGTGTGCCGAGGGCGTTGGTTCAGGAACGTGCCCAGGCGGCGTCAGACCCTGGGAGATTCCTTCACTGAGGGGTGCGGCAGGGATGCGGTCAGGGACTTTGGCTCGGCGTGTTTCGCCGCCGGCTCTGGCCCACCGCGCTTCGGTGCGACAGGCCATCCACGTTCCAGCCCCCGGGTATCAACGTCTCGAGCTTCTCCGAGCCTCCCAACCCGCGCAGCGGAGCGCCACGCTGTCCGCTCGCGAGGCACAGCGTGTCGCTCGGGGCCGCCGCCGTGACACACTGTGCCGTCCGGAAGTTCCTGGCCGTAGCCATGGCCAGCCCACGATTTCTAAATGGGGGAGGTGAGGCTCACTTCGTTGAGGACCTCCCGAGCGAAGTTCAGGAGCGGAAAAAACACAGACACAATTAATCGCCGATTCCCTGGAAAATATGGGAAGATATGGGAAGTGGGGGGGAATACAGAAATACCAAAAATGGAAACATATGGGGAATCCTGGGATCTGTGTGCATTTATTTGTGTGTCCCTGGGCCCCTTCAGAAGTGAACCCCACCTCCCCCCTTGGAAACATCGTGGGGTGGTGGGGCAGGGTTCGCGTGTGGGGCCTCCTTCGCCTGGCCCCGCCGTGCCGCTGCTGCTGCTCCCGTCGGGGTGCCTGTGGAGGTCTGGGGCGCCGCCGTGCGCGCGCCCGCTGCTGCCGGAAGTGCGGAGGGGGGTCACGGGCGCGGCGCCAGGGAGGGGCCCGTCCGCTGGCTCTCGGCCACGTCCGCCTCGTCGCCGTCCTTCGTCCTTCTTTCCTCCCGCCTTCGCCCTCTTCGCATCCTCCCCTGCCTCCCTCCCTCCCTCCCTTTTTTTCTCCTCCCCCCCCCTCCCTCCTCCCCCCTGCCCTTCCTCCTCGCTCCTCCTGCTCCTCCTCCTCCTCCTCCTCCTCCTCCTCCTCCTCCTCCCTCCTCGTCCACCGCCCCCCCCCCCCCCCCTTCCCCTCCTGTCTTTTCCTCCTCCTCCTGCTCGCTTCTCCTCCTCCTCCTCCTCGCTTCTCCTCCTCCTCGTCCTCCTCCTCCTCGCTTCTCCTCCTCCTCCTCATCTTCGCTTCTCACCCTCCTCTTCGTCTTCGATGCTTGGAACTTGAATGGAGCTTGGACTTGATGCTTTGAGCGAGTGCTTGGAACTTGGATGGAACTTCTCGATGCTTGGAACTTGGACTTGATGCTTTTCGCAACGTGTTTCTGATGCTTTGAACTTGGACGCAGCCGAAGGGAAAGCGCACCGTCCCACATCCCGAGGAGAGGCCTCCTCCGTACTGCCGTGCGCCAAAGCACGATTCGTTCCAGCATTTTGCCATCAGAAGCCCTGCGCACCAATCCCGTCTCCCTGTCTGTTGCTGCCGCCATGGGATCCCGTGGAAACCGTTCTGAGCGTGGTGGTCGTGGAGGGTTTCTCCGAATGGCTTAGGCGACCCGTCCTCCTCCTCCTCCGCCTCCTCCGCCTCCTCCGCCTCCTCCTCGATCTCCTCCTCCCCCTCCTCCACCTCCTTCTCCTCCTCCTCCTCCTCCTCCTCCTCCTCCTCCTCCTCCTCCTCCTCGGGTCGCCTAAGGCCCCGGGGGAAACCGTGCAGGTGGTCGGTGGCAGCGCGGTAGCCGTGACGACGACGACAGTCGCTCCCCATCACCAGAACCTAGGCGAGATGATCGGAGACGCCGCCCTGAGTGCATGACAATAAGCTCAGACGACGGTTACAGAGAACCACGCTTGAGATCGGATCGTGGCAAAAAGAGTTAACCACCTCCGAATTGGGTGGTATAATTTTCGCAAGATCGAAATGCAGACATCGGCCCCCAACAGCTTCTAAGACGCCATGCGCAATAATCTGACCACAACCAAACAAGACACTCACAGGCAGAGCGATCGGCTTGACGCGCTCGACTTGAAGATTCAGCAGTCGGCAGCCCAGCCAGCAGCAGAGTTGGCACATATCGTGGAGAGTTAGTCTCGGAGTCCTTGGAGGGCAGGTTCGGCAACGCGGAACTAAATTTCGCTGCTCTGCAACAGAAAGGACCGCCTCGTGCTCCTCGTGCGGCGCCTGGTTCAGGTCAGGCGGCAGTTGCAGATGATGAGTCGGTGGATTCTCATAGGGAGAGGGTGTGTGTGGGGGAGGGTCCGACCTAGTGCTACAGTCGCACCAAGAGCTTCGCGTACGTGTTCGAGAGTGAGGCGGTGGCTAACTGGTGCATCGAGCAGACCAGGGCGGTCGGCTTGAGCTGGTTTGACCGTGTGCAACATATCACCCTGCATTCCGTGTTCGCTCTGACGTTCCGATTGCAATTCGTGCCAAACATAGAGTTTTTGGGCAGTTGTGGCAGATGTGTATGGAGCACAAGGCGTGCCCGCGCACCCGGCATTCCGGATTGGCAGCTTCGCTGCAACGGATTTCGCGGCTACCTCTTCTTGCGTATAGATGATGAGATCGAGAATTTGTTCACATTGCGCGTCTTTGGCCGCGAGCAATGGGCCATCGAACCCGATTGCGACACGCTCCTTCGTTACAGATCGCGCGGAAGCAAGCTGACGACATGGCCTCCGCTGCCTTCGCTGCCGCGCAGTCGGAGTCTCAACCGCACTGCTTCACAGACTTGCGGGCGGACGCGCTCACGGGCGGACGCGCCCTGGGGCGGACGTGCCCACGGGGTCGTTTGGTCTCGGGGACAGGCAGCTCCACTGCCTGAGGGGAGCTTGCCTGCAGGATGTCCTGTTGCACACATGCCAGCAGCTTCTTCCAGTCTTAGGACCAGTC
This sequence comes from Prorocentrum cordatum, assembly GCA_963575745.1. Taxonomy (NCBI): domain Eukaryota; class Dinophyceae; order Prorocentrales; family Prorocentraceae; genus Prorocentrum; species Prorocentrum cordatum. Next base: position 173,137 of record CAUYUJ010019288.1, read on the forward strand.
CTAGTTTCAGTGAACCAGAGAGCTCTTCGTGGTCGTCCTCCTCCAGCTCATTCGCGAGTGATTTGCCTGCTCAACCCTCTGATGTCCAAGGCCATCATGTGAGTGCCACGGTAAATTTTGGATTTGTTCTTCGAATGCGTGTTCTCTGTTCGGGACGTCCTAGTGCGTTCCCAGTGTTTGAAGGCTGGGCACAACGTGCTTCGTCGAATGATTGAACAACCGTCTGTGGTATGTTTTCAGGAGTCACGAGGCTCCCAACTCGATCTTAATCTGACTTGCAAGGAGTTGTTTTTCCTTCAAAAACATGCTTGGGTACCTTGCTCACGCTCCTGCCAGTGGCTGTGCGACCTCAGCCTTAAGCTCCTTCTACAGTTCTCTGATGTCGCGTACCGCGTTGCGGAAGGTGGGCGAGCTCATTTCGTTCGATTGCGTAGCCATCGAAGGCCATTCCAGACTGTGAGCGTGCATGTTGATCCCGGCCACAGCGTCGCTCGCCAGAAGCAACTTCTGGTGCGGATTAAGCGCTGTTTCCTTGCTGCGAGCGAAGCAGTAATCCGTAAGGGCTTCGCCCCCTGCCGCCGGCCCCCTCTCTCGGAGAATGGGCCATGGAAGAGCTAAGTCATGAGGTCTTGGCGCTGTCGTGAAGCAGTATCGAAACTTCATGCGAAGCCGATTCGCAATCAGCAAAACCAACTGATCACAAGAGGGGTTACCACACCTGGCGATTGGTAAGACGTGTATGGTTTACGGGCTTGGTTACCACACCTTGCGATTAAAGGGCCGAGGGAGTTCTCGCAGTTTGGGTTACCACGCCTTGCGATGGATGTGCGTGAAGGGTGGCACCGAATTTCAGAAATGTGGCAAATCCCTTGTGTTTTTGGACCCTGACCCCGCGGATCTGCGTGAGGGGTGGCACCGAATTTCAGAATGTGGCAAATCCCATGTGTTTTTGGACCCTGACCCCGCGGATCTGCGTGAGGGGTGGCACCGAATTTCAGAAATGTGGCAAATCCCATGTGTTTTTGGACCCTGACCCCGCGGATCTGCGTGAGGGGTGGCACCGAATTTCAGAAATGTGGCAAATCCCATGTGTTTTTGGACCCTGACCCCGCGGATCTGCGTGAGGGGTGGCACCGAATTTCAGAAATGTGGCAAATCCCATGTGTTTTTGGACCCTGACCCCGCGGATCTGCGTGAGGGGTGGCACCGAATTTCAGAAATGTGGCAAATCCCTGTGTTTTTGGACCCTGACCCCGCGGATCTGCGTGAGGGGTGTCGATGTCGAGCCCCCCCAGCAATTCAGACAACGCGCCCAGGGGGTGCTAAAAAGCCGGTTTGGGCCTCCCCCCCCCCTCGCGCGGTCAATCAACTAGTTACAGTAACCAGCAATAAGCAGAACTGTAACACTGGAAACTACAAGCTACAACTGGTACAGGAAACTGCGAATCCCGCTCCTCGCAGCCTGGTGGCCCCACAAGGGGGCCGGCGGATGCTGCAATGTGGCGACTGGAGCTTTTCCGCTATGGGGGAGGGCAGCCTCCAAATGCCTGGACAAATCGCATATCCCCCCTCGAATGTCAGGCCGAATTTTCCATGCGGTCTCCCAGCTTCGGGGAGGTCGAGTGGCTCGCAGCGCGCCGTGTGCGTGATGAGCGAATGCCGTCGGCAGGTAGGCTGCGCCAACACCTGCGCAGTGAAGTTGCTCGACGTGCCCTCCCAGCAGCCTCCTACTTCGGGGGAGAAAAAGATACGGATACGTGTTGTCCCCCTTCGTTTTCGGCTTTTCCTGGTCCTCCTGGGGACTCCTCGTTGTCACCGCTGGATTCGCCTCGAAATTCTGGTCAGAACGCACCCCAAGAGAGGTCCGGGGACAACACGTATCCGTATCTTTCCGCCCCCCAACTACTGGGATGCCTCTCTGGTTGAAAACAGCCGTCTGATCATGTTCCTGTTAGCGTGCTTCTCTATTCCGGTGGGAGCCTCACGACCCTCCCAAAGTGCTCGGCTGGGTCTCCATGCGCCCGGAGCATTCCAATGTCTTCGAGGACTTCGTCTTGCGCGCGGTCCGTTCCATCCTGATCTTTGGGGGGCCCTAGCGGAATTTGAGGGCCTCATTCACGCTGCCGCTCGTTCAATTGAGTTTCGTTTTGAGGCTCGTGGACTCTGGGCTGACCCAGAGTGCATAGCTAGGTCACTGGCGGTGATGAGAGCTCTCCCTGCTGGCGAGAGTGCCGTGGCCAGGAGAGCGTGTTAAGCGTGTCCCAACTTGTGTGACTTTGCATGTCCAGACACTTGCGCATGCACACGCACTTGCGGATTGCGCGCTCGCGTTGCCGAGTTACGTAGGCAGTCTATACGGGTCCGCGTTCAGGAAGTGCAGGCGGGTGGGGGCCCAGAGTATCGTATCCAGTCACAGCTTCGTCGTCTTGCTCAGTTTGCTGCCGCATAGGGTGCTTCAGGGCGGATGATTCTTCTCGAAGCGATTGCGGGCCCCGCCGGCGCCGCGATCGCGGGCCCTGGGGGGGCCGGTCGCCGTCTCGCCGACCAGCGGGGTGAAGTTCGCGGAGATCGGGGTGATTTTCTGACGGAAGAGTGCGAGCAGCTGCGCCCGTTCCCCCCGCAGTTGCGGGAAGGCGCGCAGTGGTGCCTCGAGCCTGAGGACATGGAAGACATCGCGTGTAGATGCGCAGGTGCTAGTCATGGGCCCGAAGGGAGCCCGTGCAGCGCTTTTGGGAGTGCTGGATCTTCGGCGGTTGGTTTGTTATATCAAGGTTTCCTGGCCCATGAATCGAGGGACGACTTGTTAAACCGTGCCCCCACTGGGTCTTTCTAACGAAAAGTGTGGCTCGAGGGCTCCAGATGATCTCGAGGGCCCTTGGGGTCGCCCGCCCGCTGGCCCTTGCGAATCGCGACGACGAGCGAGTCTCCGAGGCTCACGACAAGCCCCTGCCATATTTTGCCCAAGTCGGATGTGGCCCCATTTAGCGAGGCTTTCTTCACCGCGGGCAAATGAATCAGAAGCTGATCCAGCTCGAAGGGTACGTGCTCTGGTGACTGACGCAGCGCTCTCGTGCTGGAGTTGGTTTTCCCCCATTCGGATTTGAAGCCGCGTTCCCGTCGCTCCTTCGCCCGCTCATTTTCTCGATGCTTTCTGAGACTGGGGTCGGCCAGAAAATCTCCTGTGCCATCCGGCTACTATACGCTGATGCTTGCGTCCAGGTGGCGCCCGGAAATTTTCGGGGCAGCTTTTTCCAGGCCTCCGTCGGATAAAGCAAGGGCACCCCCTGTCTGGAACATTGTGCGCTATCGCTGGTGGGGGGTCTCAGAGATGTTGGCGCTGCTGCGGCCCTTCGCGGGCGACCGTGGAGTTGGCGCCGCCGACGTTGTCGAAGC
>CAUYUJ010019288.1:179029-182930 GCA_963575745.1 Prorocentrum cordatum
AAAAGAAATCCACAGCAACTCTTGCCGCGTTCATCTGTTTTAAATGCATGCAGCAGTTTTACGGGTGGCGTGCGGCTCGTTTCACACAGGGACTCCCGCTTGAGACGCCCTCAAAAATTTGTTGCCTCGAAGTTCAACACTGTGCACAAGGAACACGGACGGCCGTCGGCTCCATTTTATAATGGGATTCCCGCTGTAGACTTCGTATCATTATGCGGCAATCGCTTTCATGTGCGCAATTCGTGCAAGGATGCAATGTGCCACTTGTTCAATCGGAGCTGTTGCTGGACACTTCCCTGAATGTCATTACCCGGGCTCTCAGCATTCCTTCTAGCTGGAAGGATGGAAGGTGGGTTCTTCACGAAACGGGAGCTCCCCTGAACGACAGGCCCACAAGGCGTCAGTTTGTCAGGGGGGGGGCTTCGCGCATTGAAGCGGAATGCGAGCAGGGATTTTCGAGGAGCGTACTCGAGACGGGAGGGCGTGTTGCGGCGTCGTGGGTACATGTTTGGTCGACTCTGATCCTCCTCGCTCCTCCTCCCCGCTCCTCGCTCCTCCTCGCTTTTCCTCGCTCCTCCTCGCTCCTTCTCGCTCCTCCTCGCTCCTCTTCGCTCCTCCTCGCTCCTCGCGCCTCGCCGCCGCGCCCGTGCCTCGCCTCCGCCCCCCGTGCGCCCGATAAGTGTTAGTAGGCCCGGGGCGCGCGTGCGCGCACTCCGACCTGGCCCAGCCGCAGTCCCCGGGGAAGCGCCGGCTGTCCGCCCTCGCGCCCGTCCCCAGCCGCAGCCTGGGAGGCCTTCGGAGGCCTTTGGGCCGCAGCAGGGGGGCGGCTTTCAGTATATAGCTCCGGGAGGGGGCAGCTACAGGTGCCCAGGTCTTTGATGATATGATGTTTTCAGTCCAGGCGTTTTTCCTCCTGTTTCGGCGTGTGGGGCCCGCTTACGTGCACTGGCGGGCATCACATACATGCACACATATGTATATGTGAAGGTTTATGTCTAAATGCATTTATGCATATGTATACGTTTCGGGTATATGTTTTGGCATATGCATATGTGTATGCCTATGTTTATGTTTAGGTTTGTAATGCTGCTCCAAGGCAAAGGCCCCCCTGGTAATTTTCTTGAGAAGTTCAAATATCGTTCCGTTCAAGTTCAAAAAAAGTTCCGGGATAATTCTGGGTTTTCATCTTTTCATTTTTGATTTATTTATTTATTTATTTTATTAAAAATAATGGAATAGTAACGAAATCATATAAATTCAAATGACACAAACGATTATATTTGTATTCATTATTGCATTTTCTGCTTATTGTTAGAAAAGCATTGAATAGTCTTTGTTTTTGAATGGAATAATAACAAAATCATACACGTTCATATGAAACAAGCGAACAACATTGTATTTATTATTGTATGTTCTTGTCTGTTGTATTATTTTGAATTGTTTTTATATTAGAAAGCCTTTGAATATTCTTTGTTTTTGAATGGACTGGTAACGAAATCATGCCTATGCCAATGCCAATGCCTATGCCTATGCCAATGCCGTCGCCCCTCCAATTGGGACATTCGTCATGCCCTATACCAACGCCTATGCCTATGCCAATGCCGTCGCCCCTCCAATTGGGACATTCTGCGACACTGACGCCCCCGAGACGACAAAGACGCTACAGGGGCAATTTCTGCGACAGTAGAGCCCCTGATACGACGAGGGCGCTACAGAGACAGATCTCGCGACACTGCAGCCCCCGAGCAACAAGGGCGCTACAGTGACAAAGTTTATAGCGCTACAGCTCCTGATGCGACGAGGGCGCTGGAGAGGCAGTTTTTGCGACACGGCATTGCTTACCTCGCCCATTTCGGCACGCCTTTCGCGCATTTCGTGGCCTCATCGGGAGCTCCACCCAAGGCCCCGGCGGCCGCGTTCGCATAGCTGACCACGCCCATGCCGCCACACCCCTCACCCGTTCCGTGGCCCCATATGGGCCTCCACCCAAGGCCCCAGTGGGCGTGCCGCGCCGTGCAGCGCGCCACCCTATACTTAGAGATTTCTTGCAGATACGAGGCGGATTCAGCGAAAACGTCTAGCTCGTCTTCTCGCACCTCGAAGACGCTTCCCGTCATCCGCCAACGCCCGTCCGAGTTGCAGCCTGGAGCCCCATGTATATATGTATGTATATGTATGTATGTATGTATGTATGTATGTATGTATGTGTATGTATGTGTATGTGTATGTGTATGTGTATGTGTATGTGTATGTGTATGTGTATGTGTATGTGTATGTGTATGTGTATGTGTATGTGTATGTGTATGTGTATGTGTATGTGTATGTGTATGTGTATGTGTATGTGTATGTGTATGTGTATCTGTATGTGTATGTATGTATGTGTATGTGTATGTGTATGTATGTATGTATGTGTATGTGTAGAGGTTAAGATTTTCCTTAAGAAAAACGGTCCACGCTCCTCGTTCCTCGCAGGCGCTTCCCGTCGACCCTAGTCCCGAGGCCCATCGACCCTAGACTCGATGCCCGAGACCCCAGACCTTTGGACTGAGATTCGAGGCCCCAGGCCCGTCGACCCTGGACTCGAGACCTTCTAGACCTTAGACCCGATGCCCTAGACCGTAGGCCATATACCCTAGACCCCCGGCCATAGGACCCTAGGCCCTAGACCCGAGGCGGTAAACCCTAGGGACCCTAGACCCTCGACCTCAGACCTCAGACATTGGAGCGTACACTGAAATTTCCGGAAGGCGCCCTGCGAGGCGCCGCCAGGGACCTTGGCGCCCAGGGGCGCCCCGGGCAATGGGAGCGCCCCGCGAGAACCCCCCCGGGTACGGCGAATCTGCTGTAGTTGTTTTTTGACATTCCCGGAAGCGACAAACTTCGTTTGAATTTGTTTTGAACATGTTGTGATTTTCTTTCGCATTTTTTCGAACTTTTCTTGGAACTCTGTTGTTTATTTTGTTGTTATGTTTTCTTTTTTTGAATTGTTTTGAAGTGTTTTTTTTTCTGATTTGTTTTTGAATGGTTTTTGAACTGTTTGGTGACTTTGAACTTTTTTGAACTTGTTTAAAAACTTGTCTGGGGACTTTTTTTGAACTGCATTCTTTTTTACAAAAACAAATGTTCGAACTGTTTTGAAGTTTTTTGGGAACCTTTTTTTTTATATTATTTTTTTGAATTTCATTTGGAACAGCGGTGGTAAACTTCACTGGTCCCCGGGGGGTCCCCGGAATTCGCCGCCGAATGTCAGAGCCCCGCCGGCGCGGGCCCTTTCGCGTTTGCCTTTTTGGGGGGCGCGGGGGCCCTGGGGAGTGCGATTCCCGCGGCGTACGGCAAGGCCCCGGCCCTGTGCCGCGCGCCTGACATTGGGGCGTGGACTTCGGGCATAGGACATAGGGTCTGGGGCGCGGCGCCTGGGGCCCAGGGGCCAGGGCGGCCAGGGGTCTCAGGTTTGGCTCGGGTCCCAGGACCCCAGGCCTACTACCTCTGGCGCAAGGCATCGATGCCAAAGCCGAGGAATTTGGGCTTTGGCCCATGGACCCAGGCAATTGGTCCGAAGGCTCCGAGCCGTGGGCCCAGGGGCCCAGGGTCTAGGGTCTGGGGGCTGAGGCGCGGCGTCCAGGGTTCAGCGGCTTGGGGCCTTGGGTGTGGTTTGGGCTTCAGGGACATGGCCCTACTGCCTCGGGCTTCAGGCGTCGCGGCTCAGGTTTACGCCGTCGGGCTGGCGCCCAAGGGCCTCGGCGCTAGGCTGTGAGTAGGGCCCAGGGTCTACGGTGCAGGGTTTCGGGCAGAGGGCTTAGAAATGCAGCGCTTTATACATGGGGCAAAGAGGTCAAGGGCTTAGGGCTTTTGGCTTGAAGCGCAAGGCCCGCGACGCAGGTCCTCGGGCCGAGGGTCGGAG
>CAUYUJ010019289.1:0-22500 GCA_963575745.1 Prorocentrum cordatum
CCCAGCTGGCCGGCCTGGACTCCCAGCAGAACGACGCCTACTTCGGCAAGCGCACCACGCTGGAGTTGGCACAAGGTTGGGCCGACGACGTCGTTATCCTGGACCAGTTGGATGATGAGACCCTGGACTCCTCGGTGCAGCTGGCCCAGCGGTGGGCCGACTGGGCCACCTCACGAGCCATGACCGCCTCCAGGGCCAACTTCATGTCCTAGGTCCGAGAGCAGTGGAAGACCAAGCCTGGTCTGGTGCATCGCCACGTCAAGCTCAACCCCCCTCCTGAATGGGAGGGCATCGCTCCAGACGGTCAGCCGACTTCACACCCACAGCAGCTCTTAGAGGGGAAGCGTCCGCACTGGTCTGAGATTTGGCGCGAGCAGGTGGACACTCAAGATGATCTCCACTACTGGTTGGAGCAACTGCACGCCGACGCCATCGAGGAGGCTTTGCCGCTCCTTGAGCTAGGGCACCTCACGGCCACTTTCAGGGCCATGTCGTCGGGCCAGGCCCCTGGCGTCGATGCGCTGATGCCTAATGATATTCTACGTCTGCCTGATGCTGGTCGGCGTGCCTTGGTTAACTTACTCAATGACATCGAGTTGCAAGGTGTGTGGCCCGAGGAGATCTTCACCGTGCTTGGCGCCTCCATCCCCGAGGAGGCCGGCGGCCGCCGCGTGCTCGGCCTCATGCCCCACACAGCCCAGCTGCGGAGCAGGATGCGTGCTGCGCCGTCTTTCTCGTGGGCGGAGAAGAACTGGGCCTTTTGGGATACAGCGATTGCGGGGTCCTTGGCTTTGCGCGCCGCGCTAGCCAGGGCCATCTTGGATGAATGTGCTCGGGAGCTCGGCGTATCATGCGCCACTCTCTTCTTTGACTAGCAGAAGTTCTATGTCTCGATCAGTTTTGTGCTGCTGATGAAGGCGAGCCGCTCGCTTCGTTTCCCTGCCATCATCGCAGTGCTGGAGATTGGCATATACGCGGCGCCTCGCCTCATCAAGCGCGGTGCGATGGTGAGCTTGGCCCTCGAGCCAGGCAAGTCGATTGTGGCTGGATCCCCCAGGGGTGTCGACATGGCGAAAGTGATGCTCCACGGGCTTTTGCAGCAGGCTTCTGTCATGTGCCCCCGAGCAGGGCTGTGGACTTTCATTGGCGACGCAGTCTGCAGGACGGAAGGAGCTCGTGCGACCGTCATCGGCGATTTGCGCTTAGCCGCCAAGTCCCTGGCGTCCTCTTTCGAGCAGAATCGCCTGACGATCTTTGATAAGACCAAGCTGGTTGCCAGGGTCGGACCTCCTGCAGATGGGCATCCCCGTCTCCTTTGCCAAGTTGGCGGTCGACCGGGGTGTGGACGCTGCTGCTGGCCGCCGTCGTGCGCGACCCAAGTTCAGAGTTCGGATGGTTCGTGCCTCGGCTCGTCACGGCAAGATCCAGAAGATTCGACGGCTTGCTGGCAGCCACAAGGTGGCCAAAGGCTTGTGGCGTTCGAGGGTTCTCCCATCGGCGACCTGTGGGCACCGGGTGCTTGGCGTGCCGCCGACCGCGGTTACGCAGCTGCGCAAACAGGCGTCGGTGGCCATTGCGGGGCATGAGCGTGGACGTTGCTTGCGGACGGTGCTCCAGGCGACGCTCGGCTCGGCCGATCCGTCGCTTCAGCTGCGTCGGGATGTTCTTACATCATGGTTCAGGATGTGGCTCGCTCATCCCTACTGACATGCTCGGATTGCTCGAGTTTGTCCTCGTGTGCGCGCTGGGCTGGGCGACCGTGTTAGATGGCGAGGTGTCCGTGGGCCCATCGCCGCGCTGCAAGCCACCCTGTTGCAGGCAGGCTGGGAGCCCCGGGAGGCCACCCGTTGGCGTCGCACCGGTGGCGCCGAGGGGCCCGCGGGCTACACCTTCTTCTCTTTCGGCGAGGACGGTTACAGCGACGCCGTCCTGCATGATTTCAGCGAGCTTCTTTTGGATCTCGAGCTCGGCTGCCGTGCTGTGTCCTGGGCCGCGGCTTCACGGCACCCTCAGGGTGACCCACTCGCCCACGGGGCGGATTTGCATGTCGTGCAGCGCGAGTTGGATGCTTTCGCCAAGGAAGGCGCCATGGACTTGCGGCCCGCGAACATTGCAGTCATTTCAGGCGGTCAATGGACGCAGCAGGGGCAGATGGATTCTGGATCTGTGGCCGACCTCGCCTGTGCCCGCTGCCGCTCTGTGCCAGAGACGCTGCGCCGCCGCATTTGGGGGTGCGCAACAAGTTGTTCGCATCCAGACTACTCGTCCACTGATGCCTGGGTCCCTCAGGCGTTGGCCAATGCTGATTCTGATCCGTTCCCTCTGGTTGAGAGGCCTGCCCTCAGCGAGTCTCACGGTTCCTGAATTTGTAGAAGGCCCTGGTTTTGGAGACCCTATTTTTCTCGGGCAGTGCTTGCTATAGGTGCTCTCGGCCCCTGGTGGACACCCCCCCTTTATCTGTTCGGGGATGGGTCATGGGGAGAGCGCAGTTCTGACGAGCGTCGGCGACGCTTCGGAGCAGCTGTGGTGGTCATGCGTCGTGCCTTGGCGGGGCCCTTCGGGGGCCTTGTGGATCCCCGTCTGCGGTGTGGCTGCCTGTCTCCCAGGCCGCCGTCAGACTGTGCCCCGATCTGAGCTCCTGGCGCTGGCCCTGGGTCTTGATTATTCGGTCGGCAAAATCGTTTACGTTTGCGATTGTAGACCTGTGGTTGATGGCTGGCGGGCTGGCCGCGCTCAGCGCCCCATCGGCTGCGGCGCAGATCTCTGGGTGCGAGTGCGGCAGGCTGCGCAGAAACGGGGCCCCGGGACCGTGGATGTCGTCTGGACTGCCTCGTATTTGGAGGTCGAGCCTGACCGTATCACCACCCCCTTCCAGGCCTTCCTCTCCCACGGCAATGCGTGTGCTGACGTCTGGGCGGGGTGGGCTGCGATGCGAGGAGGGGGTGGGGCACTGCTATTCGCCGCCCGATTCCGCTTACCGACCATTATGATGCCATTGCCCTCTTTTTTTCGTCGCCGAGCCAGGAGAGCGCTCATTGACACTTTGCAGGCTGCCCCTGAGTTTGGTCGTCGACTTTCCCAGCCTAGGACTAAGCGTGTTTCTCGTCTGGACCTGTTGATTGCCTCCTCGTCGCGCCCCCCCTCCCCTTTGCAGCAATCCTTGGATGTGCCCCTCGTGCCGGCAGATTGTGCCTCGAGCGAAGCTGTTCGCCTTCGCCGCGCCAGTTTGCCCTGCCTCGGCCCCTGAGCCTGCCCCCTCCGCCCCCGCCTCCTTTGCGCGGGTCACTGGTGATGGAATCTCTCCCGTGCTGAGGGCGTGCGAGGTTGGAGGCGTCAGGCTCCACGAGAGCCTCTCGTTGCACGAATGGGCCCGCCATGGACTGACGTTTTGTGCGGCGTGCGGGTGCACGGCCGCAGTCGATGGCCGTCAGTTGTCCCGACAGTGCGAACCGCCTACTGGGAAGGGGCGAGAGAACTTGTCCCGCCTCCGTCGGGGGGCGTTTCCCTCCTACCGCGGACCGCCGAAGGCGGTCGCAGCGGCGGAGGCATCAGTTCTTGCCTCTCGTGCCCCTCCTGCCACTGTTGGAACACCAGCTCGGGTTGCTTTGGACGAGTATCTCCGATTCTCGGTGCCCCCTCAGCCCGAGTTCGATGCTTCTTCCGCCCCCGATTGTGACAGTGAGTTCGAGTGCCATCCTGATTTTGATGTCGCCCCTCTCACCCCACCTGCGGGTGATGGGTGCACGAGGGAAGGAGTTTGCGCGGTGGAGGGTGGTGCCCCGTCTTCGTCGCCGCTGCCGTCGTGGCGTGCGCTGCCGGGAGAGCCCGCGGCCCCTCGCGCCGCCCCGAACCCGCCCCACGACGGCAGCGGGTTCGACGCCCAGGACGGCCCTGGGACGGGCCCCCTCCCACCCGCCTCCCCCTCCTCTGATTGACTGCAGTTGCGTGCTCATCCCTCCCATTCCGCCCCTCCTCCTCCTCCTCCTCCTCCTCCTCCTCCTCCTCCTCCTCCAGGCCTGCAGCAGCTTCCAGGATGGAGTGCCGTTCGTTTTCAAATTGGAGCTCTCGCCTCAGCTCCGAGCAAGCTCGTCTACTTCTTTTGCCCGGACTTCTTGAAGGATGGAAGGGGGGATCGTTCTCAAAGTGGAGCTCCCGCCCAGGCGCCGCGCGCATGTGCTTGAGCCAGCAGTTTCCAGGGTGGGTGGGGGGGCGGTTCCTTTTTCAAGAGAGGGCTGCCGCCCTCGCGCGGCACAAGACTATTGGTAGCAGTCTGCACCGGCCCCAGGAGGAGGAGGAGGAGGAGGAGGAGGAGGAGGAGGAGGAGGAGGAGGAGGAGGAGGAGGAGGAGGAGGAGGAGGAGGAGGAGGGAGGAGGAGGAGGAGGAGGAGGAGGAGGAGAGAGGAGGGGAGGCGGAGCGGAGGAGGAAGGAAACACGCCCATCGGCGGTCGGGGCTCGCGCCGTGGGCCGCGCACGCTCGTCTTCGGCAGCAGCTGCAGCAGCTGCGAAGGATGGGAAAAGGGGCCGCTCACAAATTGGAGCTCTCGCCTCCTCCTCCGCCTCCTCCTCCTCCTCCTCCTCCTCCTCCTCCTCCCTCCTCCTCCCCAGGGGGGCCTGCCGAAGAAGCGGCCCGGCGGGGGCCCCTGCGCCGCGGCCGGGCCGCCCGCGGGGGCCGCGCCGTCGGCGGGGCAGGCCACAGCGAGGCGGTCCCGGCCTTCGGGAGGTTCGGGCTTGCAGCAGCTTCGTGGATCAAGGAGGGACCGTTTTCAAGCCGGAGCTTTCGCCTCGGCGCCGCGCGCGCTCGTCGGAACGAACTGCAGCGTTTGCACGGACGGCTCAGAGCGGGGCTTGCGCCTGAGATTTTTGCGAAATTAGAGACCAGACGTTTTACGCAACAGGTGCGCGGATCAAGGGCGGCCCCGCTTTCAATCTTGGAGGCTGGATATAATCTGTGGACGGGGGCCGGCTTATTTTCAACATCGGGCTCCTGCTTGAGGCTTCCTCAGCGCTCATGGCCATATGTGAAAGCTTATGCGCTAGTTACGCACGCATGGGGGCGGCCCCTTTTCGAAGCAGGGGCCTGGCGGGACACCTCCCGGAACTATTCGATCATACCCGTGCGCATTCCTTGCTACTCGCTGGGATGATGTGCGCCCATGGGCTGCTGCTCTTTCAAGGGGTGCTTCTTGAAGTGGAAAGGAAGGTTTGTAAGGACTTCTGAGAAGGGGACTTGGGGCGAACACGGTGCATTGCAACATAGTTGGTGCATCTTGAATTTTTATTTTGGTCCTTCCCTCTTCCTCCTCCTCCGCCTCCTCTTCCTCCTCCTCCTCCTCCCTCCTGGCTTGGCGATCAGCTTCTATGACCCTCGACACTGCGTGGGGCCCTCTTTATCGTCGCCTCAAGCAGGCTGCCGATCTCCTCACGTGAGCTGTCGATCACATTCCTGCACAGGGTCTGATTCGGAGCGAAGGGTGTGCGCCGCGCTGGAAGATGAATCAGTCGATTGCACAGTTTTTGGAAGCCCTTCGCTCCGGCGAGCCGTGTAGCGCCCTCCTCTGTCGTCTTCTCAGCTCCGCTCCGCTCAGCGCCAATGGGCGCCGGGCCGTGCGAGAAGCAGCCGAGGCTTGTAGGAGGCCGAACATGCAGAGTGTACATCTCAAGTTTACTTATGACGAGGTCTTCCCTGATAAGCTTCACCTCCTGATTGGGCGTCGCGTGCGGTCCTGGCTAACCACCACCCCCACACGACTTCAGGAGCGGTGGGATCTGGCTCCGGAGATCCTGCTTCGTGCTCCTGCTTCTGTTCGGTGGCCCGCATGCACGTAACCGGGGAGCGCTGGAATTCTGAGTTGGCTGTTGCCGCCGTCCAGACAGCATTGCCCAGTACTTGCGATGCCCTCGGCTCATTTACCTCGTGTGTCTTCCTCGTGCGGTGGTGCGTCCGTGTCCCCTCATCCGCCTCGGGCTCGGCCTGCCAGCTCACTACCCAGCGTTTGATTCAACTCGTGAAAATTCCGTGGTGGCTACATCCATGTTCTTTTGTATTTACCATATAGCCAAGGATGTGGTCAGTCGGCAGCATGGTCAGCCTCTCGACTTAAACCAGCCCCTCGTGGCCCTGGAAGCGGCGCTCACGAAACTGTCGGACAATTGCTCGATTCTCCCACCTCCGCCTAACGCGCTTGGGCCATACAGTTGGCTCAGGCCGAGGCGTCGAGGCTGAGCTTGACAGACTCGGGAAGGTACTAGCGCTCCTCCCTCTCCCCCCTCCTCCTCCTCCTCCTCCTCCTCCTCCTCCTCCTCCTCCTCCTCCTCCTCCTCCTCCTGCTCCTCCTCCCGTTTTCTTCCCCTCTCCCCCCAGGTCCCAAGGTGTTGGGGCGTTTTCGCCGGTTCTCGTCGGTTTTCGAGCCTTGGGGGGGAATGCGCGTTGTTTCCCCTCCTTCTCCTTATCCAGCTCCAGCTCCTTCTTCTCCTCTTTACCCTCCTCCTCCTTCTCCTCCTCCTCCTCGTCTTGCTCCTCCTCTCGCCGTGCTGAATTGCGAGGGCGGGCGGTGGGCAGTCTCGCAGCCCTGCGCTCCCCAAAGGGCCAGCGGGGCTCTGCTATGTCTTGTCGTCCTCTTCGTCTTCTTCTCCAGGGAGGAGATGAAAGGCACCGATGCCGCTCCCCCATCGTCGTTTTGGCTTTCCTGGGCCTCCTTACGGCCCCTCGTTGCCGCAGCAGGGTTCGCCTCGAACTCCTGGCCAGAGCGAGGGGTAAGGGCCTCTAACTTCCTCCTCGATTTCCCCCTTGCTGCCCGCGCTGGGCCTGAGTCATGGCCCAGGTATTATGTTCCGATCCAGGTGTTTTGGCTGAAGCCTTTGACGCAGCCTGTTTTTTGACTGCCACGCCGTGCCCCAGCCATGGCGTCGCCTGCCCAGGGGCCGCCCGCGAACCTCGCGCCGGAGGACCCGTTCGGAGCGCTGAGGCGAGAGAACCGAAGGCTGAAGCTGCTGCTCGCAGGCTGCTTCATGGCAGGAGTCCGCGGCGGGGAAAGTTCCCATTTCCACCGCTTCGGGGTTTGACTTTGGGGACGTCGGCAGGCAATGGATATGGCTAAATTCGAGCCCACGGAGGCGAACTGATCCGCATCCACAGCTCGTCGGCGCACTTGGGGTCGATCCCCCAGACGGTGGGTGGATATGGATAAATCCTTGGCTCGCTAGGAGAAACCGTATTTGTCAGGGTCCAGCGATAATCCGGGTTATCGGATTCGCCCCACCTCCAGCCCTTCGAGGAGCAGGGGGCGGAGGAGGAGGAGGAGGAGGAGGAGGAGGAGGAGGAGGAGGAGGAGGAGGAGGAGGAGGAGGAGGAGGAGGAGGAGGAGAGGAGGAGGCGGAGGAGGCGGAGGAGGCGGAGGAGGAGGAGGAGGCGGAGGAGGAGGAGGAGGCGGAGGAGGCGGAGGCGGAGGGAGGAGGAGGAGGAGGAGGAGGAGGAGGAGGAGGAGGAGGAGGAGGGAGGAGGGGAGGAGGCGGAGGCGAGGAGGAGGAGGAGGAGGAGGAGGAGGATGAGGAGGAGGAGGAGGAGAGGAGGAGGAGGCGGAGGAGGAGGAGGGGAGGCGGAGGAGGAGGAGGAGGAGGAGGAGGCGGAGGAGGAGGAGAGGAGGAGGAGGCGGAGGAGGAGGAGGCGGAGGGAGGAGAAGGGGAGGAGTTTAGAAAAGAAGAAGAAAGGGAGGCGTAGGAGCGCAGGGAGGAGGAGGAGGAGGAGGAGGGAGAGGAGGAGGAGCAGGAGGAGGAGGAGAAGGAGGAGGAGGAGGAGGAGAGGAGGAGGAGGAGGTGGAGGAGGAGGAGGAGGAGGAGGAGGAGGAGGAGGAGGAGGAGGAGGAGGCGGGAATGAACAAACAGCCTCCAGGAGGCCTGCTGATGGCCGTCCAGCAGCACCGCCTCGGGCCTCCGGGCGGCGCAGGCTCGCGTTCCGAGGCCCTCCGCGCGGCGGGCGAGGCGAGCGGGACTGCCAGGGAGTTCCTCGCGGTGGGCGAGGCCGAGGATCGGCGGCGGGCGCCGGGGGGAAGCGAGAGGGAAGGGGGAAGGAGGGAGGGAGGGAGGGAGGGAGGGAGGAAGCGGAGGAGGGAGGGGGAGGAGGAGGAGGAGGAGGACGACGAGTCGACGAGGAGGAGGAGGAGGAGAAGGAGGAGGTGGAAGAGGTGGACGCGGCCGTGCCACCGCCTGACGGACTCGCAGTTCGACATCGCCCTCAGGACGCGGCTGCACTTGGACCTGCCGCTCTGCGCGGGCTACTGCCAACACCGCCAACCCGACGGCAGAGTGTGCGGCGAGGCCCTGGACCCAAAATGTGTCCACGCGCGCGGGTGCGCTGTGGGAGGTTGGCGCGTGCGCCAGCACGACGCTGGGTGTGCAGTCCTGGCTGAGTGGTGCGAGGAGCACGGGTGCACCGTGCACAGGGAAGTGTTGGTGCCCCACGCGGCGCCCGCGAATCCGGAGGCGCGCCCAGTGGGGGAGCGCCAATCTTGGTAGACCTCACGGTGGTCAGCGCCTGTACCCAGGACGCCCTGGGCCTTGGCGCGCCGCGCCGCGAAGGCGCGGCTGCGGCGGCCGCGGAGCGCTGCAAGCGAGCGCGCTACTTAGGCGCCCCTGTGGCCCCGTTCGTCATCGAGGACCACGGCCGCTTGGTGGAAGACGCGGTGGCGTTGCTTCGCCGGCTGGCGCCGACTGGAGCCACCGAGCGCTCGGCGGCGATCCGGCGCCTCCACCAGGCCATGGGGAGCGCGCTGCAGCGCCATGCGGCCGACGCCGTGCTGGCGGCCACCCAGCACGGGCCACGGCGCGAGGCCAGGCGGGGCTGAGCGCCTGGCGCGACGTCGCGGCCCCCCGCCCGCGCCCAGAAATGCCAGCCACCCGGCATTTTGAATTGCTGTCAAAACGCCGGGTGCGGGAGCCCCTTTGGAGACCCATTTCGGCCGCCGCAGGCGTTTGGCCGTCGCCTGCCGGCGCACTGCGCGCCGCCCCCCCGCTCCTTGAGCCGCAGCTGGCCGCGCCGCCCCCAGGCCAGCTGGGCGCGGGATGTCCCGCACGACTTTCTGCCGAGTTTAAGACAAGTCGGCAAACAATCGCCCGATACTTTCGACGAAACTACGCCGCGAGCCCGCCGCTGGGGAGCTGCCAGGAGCCTGGGCGTCGTTTTGATAAGTCACTTCTCCCCCCCTCTCCTTCCCTGCTCCATGCCTCCGGCGGTTCCGCGAGCGCCCAGGGGGGGGGGGGGGCTCAGACCCTCCCGCCGCGCGCCCGTCTCCTCCGTCTTTTGGTCCCTCATGGCTCCCTCCTCCTTCCTCACCTCTGCCTGTCGCTGCTTTGGGAGGTGCGCCCTGTCGCGGGCACCCGGGTGGTCTTCGGCCTTCCACTCGGGTGCCGGCAAACACTTCATATATCCCCAGGCCGAAAGTTCTTTCCTCTTGCGTGGGAACGCATGGATCCATTTGGATCCAATTTCGTGTGTGCGAGAGCCACGTGGGTCCAATTTCCGTGTCTTTTGGATCCAATTTCTTGGCGTGGAAGCTTCGTGGATCCAATGGCCGGAATCAAGTGGGGTTTTGACCCCCGTCTCCCCCGCCAACACGCGCAGCGTGCTGAAGGGCAGAAGGGGTGCAAAACTCTTCAGTGGGGTTCTGACCCCCGTCTCTCCCGCCAGCACGTGCAGCGTGCCGACGGGCAGAGGGGGTGCAAAACTCTTCAGTGGGGTGTTGACCCCTGTCTCCCCCGCCAACGCGTGCAGCGTGCTGAAGGGCAGAAGAGATGCAAAACTCTTCATCCCCAGGCCGAAAGTTTTTTCCTCTTGCATGGGAACGCATGGATCCATTTGGATCCAATTACGCGTGCACGAAAGTCACGTGGATCCAATTCCCGTGTCTTCTGGATCCAATTTCTTGGCGCGGAAACTTCGTGGATCCAATTCTTTAGCTGGAATAAATATATCATAGTAACCAATACAAGGGACCCAAGGGGAAATGGATCCACGGAGCCTTGTACCTGCAGCCCGAGCTATGATTCTACGGGGAGGGGTGTCCCTACCGAGGAGGGAGGCGGGCGAGGATGGAGGACGGAAGAGGCGGATGAGGGAGGAGGGAAGAGGAGAGAAAACGATTGCGGTGCCCAAGTCGGGAGCTCGAGCGCCACAGCGGGCCTGGCCACCTCTCCGAACCCCTCCCATAACATGTCGTTGCTCGGGCGCCACAGCTGTCCCGGCCAACTCTCGCAGCCTCCATAACATGTGGGTGCTTGAGCGCCACAGCGGGCCTGGCCAACTCCCGCAGCCTCCCATAACATATGCCGCATCCCAGCTCGACGCGAGCGCGATCTGACCGCTGCGTCCGCATCCGCTAAAGTCAACGACACTTCGCATTTGTCATGGGGGCCTCAAGAGGAAAATTTCTTCGGCCTGCTCAAGTGGGGTTTTAAGCCCCTTCTCCCCCGCCGACACGCGCAGCGTGCTGAAGGGCAGAAGGGGTGCAAATCTCTTGAGTGGGGTTCTGAATACAATTTCCGTGTCTTCTGGATCCAATTTCCTGGCGTGGAAGCGTCGTGGATCCAATTCTTCTGTTGGAATCAAGTGGGGTTTTGACCCCCGTCTCCGCCGCCAACACGCGCAGCGTGCTGAAGGGCAGAAGCGGTGCAAAACTCTTCAGTGGGGTTCTGACCCTCGCCTCCCCCGCCAGCACGTGCAGCGTGCTGAAGGGCAAAAAGGGGTGCAAAACTCTTCAATGTGGTGTTGACCCCCGTCTCCCCCGTCAACATGTGCAGCGTGCTGAAGGGCTGAAGGGGTGCACAACTCTTTTCCCCAGGCCGAAAGTTTTTTCCTCGTGCATGGGAACGCATGGGTCCATTTGGATCCAGTCTCCGTGCCTCCTGGATTTCTTGGCGCGGAAGCTTCGTGGATCCAGTTCTTTTGCTGGAGCGAATCTGAATTTATCATGCGAATTAATTCAAGGGGCCCAAAGGGGAAATGGATCCACGGAGCCTTGGACCTGCAGCCCAAGCTATGGTTCTACGGGGGAGGGGTGTCCTTACCGAGGAGGGAGGCGGACGAGGAGGGAGGACGGAAGAGGCGGATGAGGGAGGAGGGAAGAGGAGAGAAAACGATTGCGGTGCCCAAGTCGGGAGCTCGAGCGCCACAGCGGGCCTGGCCACCTCGCCGAACCCCTCCCATAACATGTCGTTGCTCGAGCGCCACAGCTGTCCCGGCCAACTCCCGCAGCCTCCATAACATGTGGGTGCTCGAGCGCCACGGCGGGCCTGGCCAACTCCCGCAGCCTCCCATAACATATGCCGCACCCTACCTCGACGCGAGCGCGATATGACCGCTTCGTCCGCACCCGCCAGAGCTAGAGCCAACGACACTTCGCTTCTACTCAAATGGGGTTTTGACTCCCGTCTTCCCCGCCAACACGCGCAGCGTGCTGAAGGGCAGAAGAGGCGCAAAACTCTTCAGTGGGGTTCTGACCCCCGTCTCCCCCGCCAGCACGTGCAGCGTGCTGAAGGGCAGAAGGGGTGCAACATTCTTCAGTGGGATGTTGACCCCCGTCTCCCCCGCCAACACGTGCAGCGTGCTGAAGGGCAGAAGGGGTGCAAAACTCTTGGGGTTTGACCCCCGTCTCCCCCGTCAATACGCGCAGCATGCTGGAAGGCAAAAGGGGTGCGCAACTCTATCGTGGGGTTCTGACCCCCCGTCTCCCCCGCCAGCACGTGCAGCGTGCTGAAGGGCAGAAGGGGTGCAAAACTCTGCAGTGGGGTTCTGACCCCAGTTTCCCCCGCCAGCACGTGCAGCGTGCTGAAGGGCAGAAGGGGTGCAAAACTCTTCATGGGGTTTTGACCCCCGTCTCCCCCGCCAACACGCGCAGCGTGCTGAAGGGCAGAAGGGGTGCAAAACTTTGCAGTGGGGTTCTGACCCTCGTCTCCCCCGCCAACACGTGCAGCTTGCTGACGGGCAGACGGGGTGCAAAACTCTTCACTGGGGTGTTGACCCCCCGTCTCCCCCGCCAGCACGTGCAGCGTGCTGAAGGGCAGAAGGGGTGCACAACTCTTCATCCCCAGGCCGGCAGTTTTTTCCTCCTGCATGGGAACGCATGGGTCCATTTGGATCCAATTACGTGTGTGCGAGAGCCACGTGGATCCAATTTCCGTGCCTCCTGGATCCAATTTCTTGGCGTGGAAGCTTCGTGGGTCCAATTCTTCTGCTGGCATCAAGTGGGGTTCTGACCCTCGTCTCCCCCGCCAGCACGTGCAGCGTGCTGAAGGGCAAACGGGGTGCAAAACTCTGCCGTGAGGTTCTGACCCCCCGTCTCCCCCGCAAGCACGTGCAATGTGCTGAAGGGCAGAAGGGGTGCGCAACTCTTCAGTAGGGTGTTGGCCCCCGTCTCCCCCGCCAACACGTGCAGCGTGCTGAAGGGCAGAAGGGGTGCAAAACTCTTCATCCCGAGGCCGAAAGTTTTTCCCTGTTGCATGGGAACGCATGGGTGCATTTGGATCCAATTACGTGTGTGCGAGAGTCACGTGGATCCAATTTCCGTGTCTTCTGGATCCAATTTCTTGGCGCGGTAGTTTCGTGGATCCAATTCTTTTGTTGGAATAAATTTACCATCGTAATTAGTACAACTGACCCAAGGGGAAATATATCCACGGAGCTTTGGACCTGCAACCCAAACTATGGTTCTACGGGGGAGGGGTGCCCTTACCGAGGAGGGAGGACGGACGAGGAGGGAGGACGGAAGGGGCGGATGAGGGAGGAGGGAAGAGGAGAGGAGAGAAAACGACTGCGGTGCCCAAGTCGGGACCTCGAGCGCCACAGCGGGCCTGGCCACCTCTCCGAACCCCTCCCATAACATGTCGTTGCTCGAGCGCCACAGTTGCCCCGGCCAACTCCCGCAGCCTCCATAGCATGTGGGTGCTCGAGCGCCACAGCGGGCCTGGCCAACTCCCGCAGCCTCCCATAACATATGCCGCACCCCACTTCGACGCGAGCGCGATATGATCGCTGCGTCCGCATCCGCTAAAGTCAACGACGCTTCGTATTTGTCACGTGGGCCTCAAGAGGAACATCTTTCGGCCTGCTCAAGTAGGTGGGCGCACTTCCTTGATTTCTCATTGTGCTGTGTCTGTGGACGCTGGCCTTTTCCTCGCCCTTTCGCTTCTTGACCGCTCGTTTTTCTCTTGCTCGCTTCGTGTCCGCGTCCTCTTTCTTCTCCGCAGTGGGTGGGGGAGGTGGAGGAGGAGGAGGAGGAGGAAGACGACGACGACGAAGGGAGGACGGGAGGATGGGAGGGAGGGAGGGAGGGAGGGAGGGAGGGAGAGGAGGGAGGGAGGGAGGGAGGGAGGGAAGGAGGGAGGGAAGGGCGCGCCTACTGAAGTTTCCGAGAAGTCCTCTGGCTTTTTGAGAAGCTCTATTTCGGGGTAGGCCAAGGAGGTCTCTTAGAAGGCGGGAGGGCTTCTGAGAAGTGCCGCCGCCTTCTGAGAAGGCTTGGCTTTCTCTCACACGAGGGCGGGGTGAGACAAAAGTTAGCTTTTGGCCCTCGAGGAGCATCCTCGTTGCCACAGCGTGACGCGGCTCGAAAAACTGGTGCGTTTGGACCCCGGGACGGGCCCGAGGACCAGTCCTGAATCAAGTGTCTCAGCTCGCGCTTCTCCAATAAAAAGTTAGTTGGTTTGCTCCTTCACGGTTTCCCCTGCGTCCGCCGCCAAAAGGACGCAGCTTCGGTGCAGATGAGGACTCGGGTCCGAGAGGAGCCCGCTGCCAAAGACGACATCGAGATCCCCGAATTCTTTGACACACGAGACGAGTGGATTGGTTGCGGGACATTCGTGGTTGACCAGGGACAATGCGGCGATTGTTGGGCGGCATCAGCAGCAAACACCTTCGGCGACAGGATCTGCATCCACCTCCTGGAAGGTGGCGCGCCTTCTCCTCGTCCTCCTCCTCCTCTTCTTCCTCCTCCCTCTCCTCCTCCCCCTCCCCCTCCTCCTCCTCCTCCTCCTCCTCCTCCTCCTCCTCCTCCTCCTCCTCCTCCTCCTCCTTCTCCTCACCCCGCTCCGCCCCCCTCACCTGGAAGGTGGCGCGCCCGTCACGCTACCACATGCAGGAGCTCGTGGCGCCGGGGTGGCACAGCGGATGTTCCAGCAGGCGGGCAACTGCATCGGCCAGGGGACGATGGGCAAGGCCCACGAGCACGGCTGCGAGCGCGGGGCTCTCTTTGTCAGCCCGCAGCCGCTGGTCAGCTGCGGCAATATGCACAACAGAGACGA
The DNA here is from genome assembly GCA_963575745.1 of Prorocentrum cordatum. Classification (NCBI taxonomy): domain Eukaryota; class Dinophyceae; order Prorocentrales; family Prorocentraceae; genus Prorocentrum; species Prorocentrum cordatum. The sequence continues at coordinate 14,288 of CAUYUJ010019289.1, forward strand.
GCCCACCTACAATAAGTACAATAACGAGAGTGGCTACAGCCCCGGCCACACGCTCTACCCTTCGAGCGTGGGATGCGATGGCGGAGAGGCCCAGGATGCCTGGCGTTTCTTCTACCACGAGGGCCTCACCATCATGGACTCCACACAGCAGGGCGGCTGCACGCCGTACACCTCCGGCCTGTGCTCGGGAAAGGACCCCAAGGGGAACGGCTGCCGCCCGTGCGAGTTTTCGCAGTGCGCCGACACCGGCCTTGAGCCAGAGCGCTTCACGGTGAACTCCTTTGGCTGGATCATGGAAGAGGACCTCCCAGCGCGCGGCTCGTGGGATGATGATGAGGCTTTTTCGGGCGACGACAGCACGGGCCACTATCGTCCGCGCTCGCAGCAGGCAGCCATGGATCGGCAGGTCCGGAAGATGCAGATTGAGATGATGACCAACGGCCCGCTCCACACCTGCATGGACGATTTCGCCAATTTCGATGATTTCTACAACAATTACCCCCAGGGCATCTATAACAGCACGGAAGGCTCTCCGAACACAGGCGGTCATTGCATCGAGCTTGTCGGTTGGGGCACTGATCATGCAACGGGCATGCCGTATTGGACTTGGAAGAATTCGTGGGGCCCGAATTTCGCAAACGGCGGTTTCGCACGCTTCATCCGTGGCAAGGACCTTGCTGGGATCGAGAGCGAGGTGTGGGCTGGGTGTCCTACTGGAAGCTTGTGCAAGCTCACGGCAGGGGTGTTTCACAACGAAACATGGGTGCCCAGGCATGCGTACCACCCAACAACCAGGCCGTCTTCCACATCCGCTGCGAGGCCATCCCGCAGTTGGCCAGGCGGCAGGGAGGTGGAGCTGAAGCGCGCCAAGTTCGAGCATCCGATGGTGGCCCCTCTAGTCGTCGCGGCCGTGCGCGCGGCTCGTGGCAACCCGAGCATGTCCTCCGAGGCCGCCTTGGTAGCGACGCGACGCGTCTGGGCTCGGAGTGTGCGTGGACTGCGGGTGCGCGTGGAGCTCGAGAATGCCAACGGTATTGTGAGCCACGGCTACGCCCATCGCCACATGGAGGGACATGTCACTGCTGGGTTTTGAGACTTGGCACGCGGTGCACTTCGGCCGAGTCGTGCTTGAGGCTCTGGCGGCAGGAGGTCTTGCAGTGGCATAGCACGCTTCGGCACAAGGCCGCCGCCGCTCTGCGCTCGTAGTGCGTCGCTGGCTAGAACCCGTGGCTGTGATTTTGGCCGTTCCCTCCTGGGCCCCAGGCGCTCACAGGCACGGCGATCGCTAGTTTTCTATGTTGAGCTCTTGCGTCGCGCGCCGCCACAGGCTTCGGTTGTTTTACAGGGTCGCTGTCCGTCACGGGTTGGCGAAGCGGCTGAATACCCAGCGTTTTGAAGCATTACAGTAGCAAGGCGTACAACATAGTTCCCAAGTTGGATGCATGAAGACGTTCCACAGGGTTGCGATCTACGGCGCGGTTTGGTGTTGCGGCCCATACACGTCCGTATTGGAGCAACCCGATGTTGCTTGCACTTGTTTGCCGTCAAACGGCAGGTACGAAAGGATTCCAATAGTTGGCGTAGCTGTCTCAGTTTCGATCGCTAGCTCAGTCTTATCAGTGTTTCTCATTCAGCGTCTCTGGTGGTAGTCCCAGATTTTCCGCGCGAATGGAGGCTCAGGCGTTTGAGCGGGCCGCGCTTGCAATAAGCTCGGATTATCTTGACGGGCTTCGCCCCCTGCCGAGGGCTCCTTCTCTATCATAATGGGGCGTGTCATATCGGTGCTGGATTGCATCGGCGCTATTGTGAAACAGTGTCGGGAACTCGTGCTAGGGCGATTGGTAAGCGACACGTCACATTTAGATATAAAACGTATCGTTTGGAAACCCGTACGTTTTCAGAATGTTCTTTCGTGCCATGTAGCGAAGCAGCGAATAGGTGTGGTTTGAGGCTGCGTTGGGCATCATCGCGTTGCTTTGGCTTCCCTCTTGGGATGCCTCTTGGGATGCCTCCCCTGGAGCCTTCTTTGGCCCTCGCGGGGCTGAAAGCTCGAGTGTTCAATTGGGGCCCTTTTGGGCCGTCTTGGGGGCCTCTTGCGTTGCCTTTGACGACGGATGAAAATGAAGACCACACTAGAGGACAACAAACGAAGCACAGGGTATGAATTAAAGGAACGAGAACATAGTGATACGGACAAGGAGGAACGAGCGAATATAAACAGGAGGCATACAAAGGCAAAGACTTTCAGCAGAGAATGGATGGATTCGGCTTGTGTTCGTGATCCGGTTTTCTGCTATGTATGGGGCCAGCGGGGCCAGGCGGACAGCGACGACGACGACGACGAGGGCGACGAGGACGAGGGGGAGGAGGAAGAAGTCGACGACGAGGGGGTGGAGGGCCAGCACCCCCATCTGTCCTATCGGCCCAATCCAAGAGCGCGGGGAGAAAGAAGAAATGCATCGGAGTCAAATTGAAGCCATATTGACACAATCTTGGGGTCAACTAGGGTTCAAAAGGGTCATCTTGGGGCAATATCGAAGTCGTCTCGGACTCGTGGGGTCGTCCTGGGGCCGCCTCGGAATAACATCGGGGTCGCGCGGTAGCCTTAGTTCCGTCGGACCACAGTGGGTTCGTTTCGAAGTTCTCTTGGGGCCGCAGGGCTGGTCTGGGGTCATATTGGGGCCATTGCTTAGCAGGGGTGGGCATCTTGGGGCGACAGGGGTAATCTCGTGATCCTTTTCAAACACCCTGTTGGGTCCATCTTGGAATCATCTTTCCGTGGCTGCCTCTCTCGTTGTTATTGCTACAGATGTTGCTGCTATTGCTGGCGTTGATGCTGCTGGCGCTGCCTGGGCTGCCCGTGGGGCTGGTGCTGGTGCTGTGCTAAATTTCGGGCCCTCTTGGAGCCTTCTTGGGGCCCTCTTGTGGCCCTCGTGGGCCTCTTGGGTCCTGGCGGGGGCCTTCTGAGGGCCCTTCAGACGCTACCGAGAGGGCCAAGAATTCAACGCACACTTAACACAAACCGCCTCCTTATTGGAGAGCGTCTTACTTTAAATTGGTGTTACAAATTATGGCCCTCTTGGGTAGCCATCTTGGGGCCCTCTTAGGGCCCTCCCCCCTGCGGGAGCCCTCTGAGGGCTTTAAGAGGCGTCCATGAGGGCCAATACTTCAACGCACATTTAAGACAAACCGCCTCCTTATTAGAGAGCGTCTTGTGTTAAATTTATGCTGAATTTCGTGCCCTCTGAAAAAACCCAAGAAGACCCAAGGGAGACCCAAGAAGGCCCCAAAAGAGATCTTAGTTGAGCTTCCACGCCAGGGCTCGGCTTGATGCTCGGAGGGCCTTCAGGAGGGTTCCAACCTAAGGTATTCAAAGACTTCGCGTGAGCTTCGACTGCGATTGCGCTGCTCCAAGACGGCTCCGAGACGGCCCCAGAGCGCTCCAAGACGCTCACAATGGCTTCAAGACGGCCAAAAGACCTTGCAGACGCCCCGCAGACGCCCCCAGGGGGCTCCAAGAGGACCCCTTCGGGGGCTGCACGAGGCCCGAACCATAATTTTTCTTTTGGTTTTCTGGTGGATTTTAGCGTTCTCGCTTTTTCTGGGTTCCATTGCTCCAAGACGGCCCAAGAGGCCGCCAGGATCGCCCCAAGACGGCCTCAGAGGCCACCGAAGAGGGCTCCAAGACGACCCAAGACGCCACCGAGACGACCCATGAGGCCCACAATGCGGCCCAAATAGCCCCCAGTTGTGAAGCGGCGTGGGGGCATGCGGAGAGCCTTCGCAAGTAGACGCGGCGCCGGGGTCACCATGTATCCGAACATTGTATCAATTCGTACATGTCTAAGACGATCGCCGAGCCTCTTGGGAGCCCTTTTGGTGGCCTCTTGGGGCTTGCTGGGGGCTTCTTGGAGCATGATGAGGGGCCTCTTGGGCGCCTCTTGAGGTCTGTTGAAATTCTTGGGGGCTTCTTAGGGCTTCTTGGGGGGCCCTTTGTGGGCCTCTTGGGGGCCTGCTGGGGCCTCAAGGGGGCCCCGAGAAGGCTCACAGGGTCCCAGAAAGTGTCCCAGCCTGCCGGAGATGCTGTAGCACCATTTCCTGGTGGCCCGGAGACCTCTCGGGGCCTTCCTGGAGCTCTCTTGGAGGGCTCCACGACGTTTTGGGGGCGCTCAGGGAGCCCCCCGAGAAAACTCCAAGACTGTCCCGAAACGTCTCCGTGCCACCCGGAGACTGCAGCACCATCTCCGGGTGACCCGGAGACCTTTCGGGGCCTTCTTGGAGCTTTTTGGGGGGCTCCAAGACAGTGGTGGGGAGGGCGGGAGGGTGGGGGGGATCTCCTGGAGATGCGGACGCGGAGGAGGGGGCAGCTTCGCTATGTCTGTTCTGATGGAGCCTCCTCACCTGAACGGGGCAAAAAACGACGCGAACATGTTTCAATTCGCCAAAAACAGTGGCTCCAGGGAAACGAACATGGCGTATTATATATACGAAAGATCGGAGCCTCGATGGCGCGAATCTCGTGCATTTGTTTGTGTCCCACTCCCCCCCCCAGAAATCCATACAACGCGATTCAAGAACACTAGAAAAGGATGCTTTTCGACTCCCCCCATCGCGCGGACTTCAACAATTTACAGTAGGAAACAAAACGCAGGACTCTAACACGGGAGACTTGACATTGGAATTGGCGCAGGGATCAGCAAGCCTAACCTCCGCGCAGCTTGGTGGCCCCACATGGGGGTTTGCGGAATCCGTTTTTCCCGCCTCTATCACTTATTCAGTTTTGTTTCCTCTCTCTCTCGTTCTCTCTCTCTCTCTCTCTCCCCCTCTCTCTCTCTCTCTTCAGGTGAAGCCTTAGATATGATCGCCACACATTCGAATGCAGTGTGAGCTGATCACAGGCTCGTCGAATTATGATAACATGCTTCGAGGGTCGCATGTGCCCACAAGGGCGCGCATTGCTGGAAGAGGCAACGTGCTTCGAAGGTCGCATGTTTCCTCGGATGAACGCAGTATTCTCTGCGAGTGAGCGGCTAGCTGCGTGCGCACATAAAAGCCCTGGTCCATTCAACGCCCAGGGTTTTATCTTGTAACGGCCTCCTGCCAGTGCCGCCGATCCAGGGACGCTCTCGATTCGACCCATTTTGTGCAAGAGAAGGTAGAAAGAGGATGCGGGAAGAGGGGGAGGAGACGGTGGAGGAGGAAGAGGGGCAATAAAGGAGGAAGGCGGACATAAGGAGAAACTAGGCGTTCGAGGACGGGGGGCACGAGTGGAACACAGCATCCGTTTCGGTACCTTCGCTGCCGTTTCGGTATGTGTTGCATATGTTTCGGTACCCTGTACCTCCTGTCTGTTTTGGTACCTCGCACTCTCTGTTTTGGTTTCTCGCACTTTCCATGCTTGGCATTTTGCAATTTCCATGTAAATTTGTCGCACCTTCCGTTTTGTTGTATTCGTGCTTTTCCCCCGCGACAGCATTGGTATTTTGCATTTTCCGTTTCATTACCCCTCACCAGTTTGTTGACACTCGTTAGAGCGACAGTTCCGAAATTCTCTACATGGCAGTATTTCTTCAAAGCCGTTAGGGTATTTCCGCAAACCCGTGTCGGCAACTCTGCACTTGTATTTCGGTAATCCCACGAATTCGGAAGAAGGAGCTACAGACGTCCTCGTTCCGAAGGGCACGAAGGCCAATGTCATAGCTATCGGTTTCTCTTCCTCCGCTTCTTTGCATTCCATGTGCCCCCACTTCCTTCTCCTCTTCCTCTTCCTCCTCCTCTTCATCATCATGACCACCATCAGTTTCCGTATCCTTCTCCTTCTCTGCCCTTCTCTTTCTCCTCCTCCTCCTCCTCCTCGTCCTCCTCCTCCTCCTTTCTCCTCCTCATCCGCCTCTGCTCCTTTGCATAACCCTTATATTCTCAGGCCAACACATGCCATCGCTTTCACTCACCACCAACTCTGGCCTCATCGGATCTACCTCAGCGCCTGTCGTTGCCCAGGACTGGCCCGTGGGTCTAGGCCAACCCGTTACTTCTAGTGACGTTGCCACATATATGTCTAGGAAATATTATGATGGTACAGGATGTCACAGACGGCCAGACATCATTGTCTAATTGGCGATATGTACGCAATGGTTCCTCAACGCCTGCCGTAGCCCGAGACTGACCCGTGGGTCTAGCCCAGCCCGTTACCTCTAGGGGCGGTGCCACAGTATATTTGTGGCAGGTGCCGCTAGGGAAGGTTACAGAAGGATCTCTGGGCAGTGTTCGAGAAGCACCTCTGGGGCAGATATCCCAGGAGACGATTCTACAAACACCTCTGGGGAAGGTACTTTCGGAGAAGGTTCCAGAGACACATTTGGGGAACCTACATCTGGTGAAGGTCTCAGAGGTCTCTGTGGGAGAGGCACCACTGGGGAAGGTTCCAAAGGTATTTCTGGGACAACGAATTGGCGAGCGAAAAGCGTGCGCTACTGAAGCGGGAGCACAACTTTCACACAGATTTCTGCGGCACCGCAACGGACACAACTTTCGCCTTGTCGCGCGACATGTGCGCCGCAGCCCAAACTTGCCAGGCGTGTCATGGCGCCGACAATAACACGTCTATGATGAACATGTTTTGCTTCGAGCGATCCCTACCGAAACCTTGGGCCTCTGTCATCCTCCTTCTGCCCCATGCCTCCTTCCCCTCCTCCTTCCTCCCACCACCCATCCTTAGACTGGGGGGCGCAGGCGAGGAGGCCGCCCGCGGCGGGGCGGCGGCAGGGACTCGGGAATTCTCGGGACATTTGGGGTTTTTGGTTTGGTGTTGGTTTGTTATGTGGGGTTCTCTTGTGCTGTGGTTTGGTTCGTTATGTGATGTTATGTGGTTATCTGTTGTGTGGCGTTCTGCTCTAGGTTGTTCGGTGATATTACGCCGTGCTCTGTTCTCGCGTGCTATGCATTGATTTGTAATGTTCTGTCATGCTCTGTTATGTTCTGTCGTGGTATGTCAACTGTGTTGTGCTGTTATGTCATGATCTGCTCTGGCAGTTTCTGTGATGTTCTGTCATGATCTGCTTTCTAATTTTGGTGCCATGTTATGCTCCGTCATGTTATGTCATTGGTCGTCTTTTGTTATGTTCTTTCAGATTGCGGCATGTTGCGTTCTGTCGTGGTCGTCGCTATGCTGAGTTCTCGTGTTATGATATTTTTTGAACGCTGTGTCATGATATGATCTGCCCCGCCAAGGTGTGATATGCTGTGCTCAGATATGGTATGCTATGGGGTGTTCTTTCGTTTGCTGCTCTATAGTGCTCTGCCGTGGAATGTTCTGTGATGTTATATTGTGCTTCATTTTGTCCTGATGCTGCTATGGTATATTCTGTCATGTTCTGTTCTGTTGTGTTGTGTAATGTTGTGTCGTTTCGTGTTTTTCGAGGGTGCGAGGCGGGACTCACAGGGACTTCTGGGGACTTTCGGGACAACTTGGGGTCTGGCGGCCGCGGTATGCAGTCGTGTTTGTCCAGGGCGCGAGGCGGGACTCCCAAGGACTCCAAGGAATTCTCGGGGACTCTCGGGACAACTTGGGGTCTGGCGGTCGCGGTATGGAGATCTATTCTTGAAATCTAACAACCCCAACCTGTCGGATGGGGAACAGCGAACGTTGTTATCGTGATCATTTTGTATAAGAGAGCACTGTGCTTTACCACGAGTGGGCTACCTCGGAAATTCTGGTTGGAACGCATCCTGAGATCTTTCAAGATCCACCCAAGAGGGCGATTCCAATAACAAAATGCGCAGTACTATCCAGAGCAATGCGCGAAATCGAGGCAATCTGTTGATGGTATGTTTGTTTTGCTTTTTGGTTTGCGACCGTGTTCCACGGTGCACAAGGCCAGATCGTTGTCTAATTGACGATTTGTATGTAATGCAGCTTCAACGCTTGCCGCAGCCCGAGATTGACCCGCTGGTCTAGCCCAACCCGCTTCCTCTAGGGACGGTGCCACTCCATCCCAGTCAGAAAACAGCACAACGTGCTTACAGGGCGCCAGCGAACTGTCCAGATTTTGCTGCAATGTGCCCTTCGTATTGTTTCTGACAGGGATTGTGGGGGGTCTTGGCAGGGTGGGCCCCGCAATGTGCATGTTGTACGATCTTTTATGAAGGATGGTGGGGGGGTGCCCGCATGGTGTGCTCATTGTTCCGGGTTGGCTGTTGGCCGGGCGGAGGAG